>PGWS01036852.1:0-37631 GCA_002896235.1 Cicer reticulatum
GATCAATCTCTTCAACTAAAGTCATTATTCTTCGTCGGGAATTCACACTGCTTGATTGATAATCTTCTACCGGTTGTGGTCAGTATTCTGCTAATGCGCTCCTTTGATAGATTTTTGTGTAACATATATCCAATCGTATTCTGATAACAACATCTGCCACGGACGATCCTTCCAGTAGAGCAGGTTTCTCAAAGAGTGACTTAATTGGGTCCATTTTAGACACCAACAAGTTGTATGACATAACATGTATTGCCTCAACGACGAGCACCCATGCCAATGCGCACATGTTCGTTCAAGTAGTGAATATCTTGTCTCACAATGGTGAACTTTTTGCTCAAATAATAAAATAGCATGTGTTCTTCCTACCAGATTCATCATGTTCCCAGTATGCAGCCCATTGACTCGTCAAGTACTGTTAAGTACATAATAAGTGCGTTTCCGTGAACAGGAGCAACTAGGATGAGAGGTTTTGATAAGTACTGCTTAATCTTTTCGAAAGCTTTTTGACAATTCTCATTCCATTCAAACCTTTTGGTCTTTGCGCAGCAATTTTGAAAATCGGTTCGCATGTAGCGTGAGATGAGATATAAACTTGCAATGTAATTCATCAACCCAAAAAGCCACGAACTTCTTTTTTCCGTGCGTGGAGTCGGCATTTCTTGTATTGCTCTTACTTTATCTGGTCCACCTCTATCCCTTTTTGACTAACGATAAACCCAAGTAAATTTGCCTATCTTACACCAAATGTGCATTTAGCAGGGTTTAAACGAAGTTTGAACTTCCTTAGTCGCTTCAAATAACTTTTGAAGTTAACAACATGGTCTTTCTTCGTTTGAGATTTTGCGATCATATCATCCACGTAAACCTTTATTTCCTTATGCATCATGTCATGAAACAAGGTTACCATTGCTCTTTGATAGGTTGCCCCAGCATTCTTCAATCCAAATGGCATCACTTTATAGCAGAAAGTCCCCATTGGGTGATGAACGTAGTTTTCTCCATATCTTCGGGAGCCATCTTGATTTGATTGTACCCTGATAAAACCATCCATGAAGGAGAAAATAGAGTATTGAGCAGTGCTATCCACATAGGACATCAATATGAGGTAGAGGAATCGTCTTTAGGACTAGCTTTATTTAAATCCCGATAGTCACACACATTCGAACCTTTCATCCTTTTTTGGAACTGGTACAATATTAGCCACCCATTGAGGATATTTTGCTACTGCTAAGAACCAGCATCAAAATTGCTTCTTGACCTTTTCTCTAATTTTTAAGTGACATATCAGGTCTCATCCTTCTCAACTTCTGTTTAATTGGAGTGTATTCAGGCTTGAGTGGTAGCTTGTGTTCAACTATGTTAGTATCTAACCCGGGCATATCCTGATGATGACCATGCAAAGACATCCACATAATCAATTATAAAGTTTAACCAACTTTTCTCGCTCACTTTCTTTCATAGACATACCAACTTTAACTTCTTTTTATCATGCTCATTCCCTAAATTGATCACCTCAACAGGTCTTGATAGGGTTGGATTATCTTAGCTTCCTGTTCAATTAGCTTTTCTAGTTCATGGGGGAAGCTCACAATCGTCTTCACAATCCTCATCAGCATGATTAATCAGACGTTCAAAGTTACAAGAAATGGGTTCTAGCGCTGCTATTTTTCAACATATTCATTTTTCGACTCTGCAGTGTTAAATTAAGAAAAAAGAAAAAAAAAATATATATGAATAAAGATTGCCAAAAAGAAAGAGAGAAAGAAAAAAAAAACAAAACCAGTTGGAAAATTCAAACAATGCATTTATTGATAATAAGTACGGAATTGAAATACATATGCCCTAATTAGTTATCCTTATAGCCTTGGGCAGAGGAAAAGGAGTTAAAAATACATAATTATTTGAACATGAATTAACAAACACGGGAAACTCGATGATCTTCCAATTGTTGAGATTGGGTGTTTGGAGGACAAGGGTTACACTAGCTTTGCGGTATCATCATCACCATGATCCTCTTCCGCAACAGCCACTGAAATCAGCATATTCTTATTCTGGCCTTTGAAAAATTTTGACGAATGTCATAAATAGGAATCTTCTGTGAATTCGGTATCCAGTTTTCCCAACGAGTCACCTTGTTTTCTCTTTTTCCTTCGCTGCCTTTTCTTCATCAGCTTGAGTAGGTACATACCCCAACCCGTACCTATTGTTCTTTTCTGGTTATTTCTATCTCAACTTCCCCAAATTAGAAAAACTCCTCCTTTTAACATGGATTTGGTAGACTTCAATGATATGGTAGATTGTTTTGGTTCTTTTTAAACGATAATCTTTCACCCATGAAGACTAAACATTGGCAATTTCTAATGCTTGAAAGGAAGTCTCTATGGCTTCCTCTGTGTCTCAATGTAGCCTGTAGAAGATAAATGACTTACTATCATATCTTCTTCCCCAGATATTATTACCAGCTTATTGTTCACTATAAAACTTTAGCTTTTGATGGAGGGTGGATGTCACTGCTCCAGCAGCATGAATCCATGGTCTCCCTAAAAGACAACTGTACGCCGGTTTAATATCCATTACTTGGAAGGTTATCCAAAAAGATGTGGGGTCCAAATTTGAATTGGCAGGTCAATCTCACCAATCACTTGTCTTCTAGATCCATCAACGCTTTCACCACCAAAGCACTAGGCTTCAAACAGGCTCCCTCAAACAAATAGTTTTGACAGTGTTGATTTAGGCATGACATTTAATGATGAACCATTATCTACTAGCACTCGTGAAAGAATATGATTGTGACACCACAGAGATGTGTAGTGCTTTATTTATCTTGTCCCTTCAGCTGGTAATTCATTATCGCTAAAAACTCATGCAACTACTAGCAGTGATGTTACCGACAACTCCATCAAACCGATCGACAGTGATATCGTGAGTAACGTGGGCTTCATTTAAAACTTTCATAAGTGCTCTTCTATGTGCTTCAAAGTTTAATAACAAGGACAAGAGAACTGATAATCTTGGAAGGGGTTTGATTTAGCTGATCCACCACCTTATATTCACTTTGCTTGATAAACTTCAAAAATTTCATTAGCTTCTTCTTCAGACACCGTCTTTTTGCTGGTCTCTTGTCTTTTTTATACATATTCTCTTTTCCCTTTTTCTCCATTAACCTCCTTTTTCCTAAGTGCTCAGGAGTGTATACTCGACCACTCCGAGTCATTCCACCAATCCCTGAGATGTTAGTGACCTCAGTTCCTTTAGTTCAAAAACCATCACTTGGTTGATGATCTGCCAAGTGGGATGTGACTTCGTATTTCCACGGGTACTGCCTTGGTATTTCCATAAGGAAACGGGATTGGTGTTTGGACAATTATTGCATTTGGCTTGCTATGAGTTTGACTTAAGATTCTCTTTTTTGTAAAGAATTTCAATGGTTTTGGAAAAGATATATTATTTTCCACACACGACCCCCATGTGAACACATGACCATCTACTGCATATTGGTCTTATTCCCATCTTCAATGAAATTCACAGAGGCGTTCCCGTGACCTGGCAAAGGATTACTCCATATGTTGGGATTGTCCTCCGTTGAAGGTAAGCCATTTTGCATTAATCAATTCTTGCACTTTAGATTTTAGGGCTGACAATCTTCAAATGAATGTCCCAACGGCTCCTGCATGATATTCACATTTGGCATTTGGATATACCATTTTGGAAATGGTGGTTCAAGAGGTTTCATTGGTCTTATGACTATCATTGAATTTTGAAGTAAATGAGGCAAACAATTTGGCTATACGTGACGGGAATTGGATCAAAAACGAGTTATCCTTTTTTCTCGATTGACAGGTGGTCTGTAGTGATTTGAGATTGGGTATTGATTTTTGTGGGGAAAAATGCGGTAGGTGGTGGTTGATAAAAAGGTGGTCTTGAAGGGTGATATTGAGGGTATGAAGCTTTTGTGGTTGCGGCCACATATGGATAAGGGGTGTAAGGATTTTGTGGTATCGGGGGTTGGAAATTTGGGGGTCGATAAGAATTGATGGGTGGAAAATAAGAGATCTCTGGGGTTTACCATTTACAGCGTTAGTGTCTCCTTCTTTCTTTTTTGTGAATGTCGTCTGGGGTCGTTTCACGCTAGTTGCTGCACATACGATCTTGCCACTCCTCATCCCACTTTCTATTCTTTCTCCTATCATGACAAGGTCAGAAAAGTTTGATGACATACTCCCAATCATCTTGTCATAAAAAGGCGACTGGAGAGTATCCATAAACATACCAACCATTTCTCTTTCAGATAATTGGGGTTCTACTTGTGAGGCCATTTCCCTCCACCTTTGTGCGTATTCTTTGAAAACTTCGTTGTCCTTCTTCAGTGAATTTTGCAATTGTATCCTATCAGGGGCCATGTCAACGTTGTACCAGTATTGCTTCAAAAGGCATCAGCTAGGTCCTTCCATGAACGAATTTGATTCGCTCAAGATGCATATACCAAACTTAACGATGCCCCACTCAAACTGTCTTGGAAAAAGTGAATGAGAAGTTTATCATTATGAGCATGAGATGCCATTTTTCTGCAATACATAGTTAGATGATTTTTTAGGACATGTGTTACCCTTGTATTTTCAAAAGTCAGGAACCTTGAATTTGGGAGGGATAGTCACATCAGGAACCAAACACATATCGAAAGCTCAAGGCCATAAACGTTATATACCCCTCGATAGCTTTTATTCGCTCTTCCAGGACGTGGAATTTTTCCTTTGATTGTGTATCATCCCCAATGTGAGGTTGATACCAATTTCCATTAGTATCGAAATGGGGTACTTGGGGTGCAATAAATGGAATATTTTCTGATGGTTGAGTGTTTTGGGGTGGCATATAGCCCAAAGGAGATGGAATTTGTGATTGGTTTGGGTTTTGGGGGTTGATGACTAAAGGTGGAGTATAACCGGGTGGAAGACCATACATAGGAATTTGCATAGTTGTTGTATGAGGTTGCTGGGTAGTCGGGGTAAAGCCTGGTGGGTGAGAATGAGTGGTTTGGTGTTCTTCATTTGCAACCGGAGGATTCTCATCTGTATTCCCCTTCCTTGACAAAGCTTGTATAGCTTCTAAGATTTGATCAACCTTGTCCTTCAAATTGGTTGACATCCATTCTCATCACCTCTTGATTTTTGCTCAAGTTCTTCCATGATCTTCGAGTTTGCACGAGTCCGATAAGGGTGTCGGGAAAACAGCTTTATTGATTTTTTTCTGTGTTTTTTTTAAATAAAAAAAAAATTTATGAGTATGTATTAAACATGAATGAAATAAAAATGCAATTATTTTTTGGATGTTTGGGGAATCATAAGTCTTGCACGAATTATTAATGAAAGAAGAATATGGGAATCGATAAACAAAATAGCAAATCCTTCATTGATGAGAAAAAAAAAGTACATTGCATTTAAATTAAAAAGCTACATCGACTATGGTATTTCAATCATATTTTTCAAGAGGACAACCAATCTTCTCCTCCAATTCTTCTACTAAATGTTTGCAATATTCGACGAACTTGTAGACTTTGATTGGAGTGTTGAGTGGATGCATTACTGCATCAATCTCTCTTAGATGTTTTGGAATTTTTTATGATTGCCTGATTAGCTAGTATTGCCAATTTCGAAAAGCAATCTTTCCAATGCTTGCCTTTATCTTCCAATTCTTTATAAATCTCTTGGTTCTTCAATTGCCCAAGCAACACCATGAAACGCTCCTCCCAGTATATGGTTTCATCCTTCAAGTCATTGTAGATCTTTTCTTGATAATCAATGTAATTCTTCAACTCACTAGAAGCTTCCATTTTCTGCTTTTAGTGCATCTTGGTGTTTTGAGAGTAATTCTTCGATTTCTTCCTTCTGTTGCCTCTCATTCCTTACTTGACTCTCATATTTATCTACCATTTCTTTCAGTTGTTTCTTTAAATCTTCAAACTCTTTTTTTATGTTCTTCTCAGAGCTTGCTGATTTTTGTCCACAATTGCTTCCACATATAGGCTTCTTCAATAGCTGCATTCCTTTCTTGCCTTCGCACATCTAACTCTTCATTTGCGCCTCTTAAACAATCTTGTATGTCAAGTTTTATATTCCTTTTTCAACTTTCAGCCTCTTGTTGTTTCTCTCGATAAACTGACTCTTACAAGTGTTTTCTGATCTTTAAGTTGTCGTTCTCTTGGGAGACTTTTTTCTAATCTCGCTTGTAGCTCTTTTTTCTCTTCTTCAGATTTTAGCAATGATGCTTTGAGTTCTTCTATCTCTTCATTTGCAACAAGGATAGGATTGTAATTAATACATCCTTTCATTCCCATGAGAGGTACATTTGGAAAATCTCCGCATCGGCATATTACCTCTTCTACCCCTTGTTCTCTATAGTACCATGAAATTGTATACCCAGTAAGGCTAGCTATACTCTGAGCCATTCACGATTACTCTTAACCCCAACATGATACCCTTTCTTGAACAGGTGAGACACAAACCAAGTATATAACACTGGAATACAACACAAAATTGTTCCCCCTTCTTCTCATGTCGCATGTGCAGAGAGTAGTATACATCAGCTAGAATCGCGGGAACTGGGTTTTGTTTATGTTTGTTAAAAGCTAAGAATACATTTATGGCAGCAAAATCTACAAAGTTATCAAGGTTTGGGAATATAACAATACCGTAGATAATGAGGGCCAAAACATCTATAAAAGTACTCCATTCTTTTTTATCGGCTAAATCTTGGCAACTTTTGCTCTAGATATTTTCTTGAAAACCCATGAATAGCTCCTTTTTCCTCTTTTGTACTTGCCAACTCTCTTATGTCGATCTTCAACACTTCCGCAATTGTGTCCAACTTCGGTGGTTGCCCAGTATATCGATAAGGATTTCCTTTTTCTAGGAGGTAACCCAATATTCGTTCAAATTCCTCTAATGTTGGGGCCAACTGAAAGTCCTGAAAGGTGAAACATCTTAAGAGAGGATCATAATACTGAGCCAATGCAGTGAGGGCACCTGTTTGCACATTTTACTGCAACAGATTTAGGATCTTCCCATATTTGTGAAAGAAACTATCATGTTGTATAGTTTTCATTTGATTGCTGATGTCTCTTAAACTTTTCAAATCAGGTTGCTTGAACTTTAAAAGTAAGGTTTTCCTTTTTCCAAACCCATTGTCCACTTAAATAACACGTGACTAAGATTTGTATGATTCCCCAAAAATCCTGAAAATTTAAGCAAAATGCTATTATTTTTTATTTTTTCTTAGAAAAAGAGAAAAAAAATGTCATGAGATATGAATGAAACTAAAATATATAAACTCGTGAATCTATGAAATAATTTATTGGTTTTTTTACGGATATTCTTACAATGAAAGGGTCTATTGGCTTATGTAGTGAAACTCTCACAAGGGAGGCTCTATGGTTCTAAACACGGTTCCTAGAGCCAATAATCCTATTTTAGAATATTGTCAACAACAATAGGTAAACTATTTGAAGTGACAATAACCTCAATAGGATCAAACTCTAGGTGAGATCTTCATGCTAACCCAAACAGGATGTACATCCAGAAGGCTACCACTACGCGATCTCGAAACTAAGCTTAAGTTTTGTTCAAACCCGGGTATAAGGTTCCACTCATAAGTGTGTGTCTTAAAAAAGTGTAGGTGTTGAATAAACATAATTCAATAAATCCATAATACTAACAAAACATATATACATATATAAAATAAATAGATAAATAAATAACATAAAATAAAAAAAATAAAAAACTACTAGCCTAAAGAAAATAATAATGTCAACTAATACTTATTAAAAAAATATAAAAAACACAAAGAAAATGAAAATGAAAAACAAGCAAATACAGAAAAAAAAAGTTAGAAAATTATGCACAATTAAATTTTAGGCTTGACTCTCGAAATTTCCCCAGTGGAGTCGCCAGCTGTCGCGGCCTAAAATTCGAGTTTTTCTCGAATTCAATGGAGTCGCCACCAAAATTTATTTTAAAATAGGGAAAATATTGGAAAACCCTTAAAAATGTAAAAATGGTCTTTGAAACCAGATTTTGAGTTCGGGAGTCGATTATGCGTAGGGAAGGTATTAGCACCCTACGACATCCGTTAAAATACGGTTACCTTTAATTAATTGTGTAAAATTATATCAACTTAAATATATTTATTTTTCTTTATTATTTAAATATGAATATAAATTGTTTTTTATAAATGTGATTTTTGAGATAAAAGTGTGTTAAAAAAAGAGTGGAAAAAAAAAAGAAAGTTTTTATTAGTGTGCTTGACAAGAGTGTGATCTTGCTCCTACGTATCTCCCGGTGCGATGGAGAAATCAAAGCTACGTAGTTCTTGGTAGAAAAAATGTGAATGCATTGATTGCTTTTAAATAAATTGTATTTGTTACTTAAAAAAGTTAATTTTGACGAACATAAAAAACTTGTTTGATTTGAATAATTATTTTAAAATATGAGTTTTTAAAACGATCGAGTTGTACAACTCGTGTCTCAAAACTCGAGGAGTAAAAAAGATGTCACATCTAATTTAACCCTCTTTAGAATATTTTATTATTCTTTTATAAAATAGAGTTTCAAGAAGACCAAGTAGTACGACTTGTGTCTTAACAATTTCAAGATTTAAAAAAACACATCTAATTAAATTTTTAAAAAAAGTTGATTTTTTAATCTATTCATTTATAAAATAAATTTTAAAGTTATTAAAATATATAATTTGTATTGTGCTAATCAGAGATTAAAATGTCATTTTAATTTATTTGTGAATATGAGATTTTAGAACCATCAAATTGTCACAATTTGTGTTCTAATAACTCAAAGATTAAAAAGATGTCACATCTAGTTAATTTTTAATGAAATATTTGTTTGTTTTTTTAATTTTAATTTCATAACTTTTTTTTAGAAAAAAAATAAAATTGATACTACATATTAAATAAGTTAAACGATTTTTTTGAAATAAAATAGTGAAAAGAAAAATATATAGACTTGTAACTTAATCTATTAAATAAATAAAAAAAAGATTTTAATACTAATTATAAATGTAACCTCTTTTAAACTATTTTTCTAAAATTTAATAAATGAAGAAATAAATTCATTTTTAAAACTAAATAGCATAAACCAAAAAAACTACTATAACTTAAAATAAAATGATATTTATCACCTTTTTAATTATGTCCATCATTAAAATAGAATTATTATAATTAAAAGAAATAAATACTGAAAATAGAGAAACTAAAAAAAGGTTCATCCACCACACAAGTATATTATTAAATCAATCCATAGTCACTAGAATGAGATGGAATACAACTTACAAACAGTTGGCGTGCGTGAAATGTGTACAGCGTATCAGCCTAGCAGGGTAAACAAGGATTCAAAATACAATAGCAGAAACAGATTTAGTACAAAACTAACCCAATATACATCAAAAATCTCAACCAAAACTCTATTCATACTCATCAAAAACAAAAATTCAATTTTTCAATAATATACAACAGCAAACCTATGAATGAGGAAAATACCCTTTTTCCGTGGCGTGGTGGTGGGTTGATTCTCGTCCTCTGTGCTTGTTGTTAGTGATCGAGTATGTTTAAGGTTAAGGTTATGGTTGATGGGAAGAAGTATGATGGCAGATTCTTCTTCTTTGATATTGCTCTATTTCTATTGTATTTTGGAAACCAGAATCAGAAACAAAGGAAAATCCTCAATTTTATCGTCTGATCTTTTTTCTTCCCCTTATTGAATTTTTGTTTCAATATATAGACAAAAACGAGGAAGGGTTGTATCCATCGTATAAATTAATTTATGGATTTTAAACTGGTTTGGCAACTACATCAAGCAAACTGATATAATTTAAGGGGAGTGGTTGTGTGTTCTGGATTTTACACTGGTTTGGGTTGTTGTTCTGGATTTTACAGTGGTTTGGGTTGTTGTTCTGGATTTTACACTGCTTTAACTCCACATGGAGACGCAACCTCATATGGAGACGGCACTCACTGTACACGTCAAAGCTAGCACACGGCAAAGCAGAGAAACAGGGATTCTTTTGTTTTAAGTTTCTTTATTTCTTTTTTTGGTTGGTTTTATTTATTATTTATATTAAAATGTAATATAAATCTACTACAATTTTTATATAATTTTTAGACAAACATATTTTTATTTAAAATTATTTTTATTTTATAGGACAAAAATGAGGTACTACAGATTGGAAGACCTTTATAGCATTCTTTACCAAAATTTATAATTATGTTTCAGGTTCTGCGACAGATTTCAAACACTAACCATCGTTTTGTTCAAAAATACGAATTTAAGTCCATTTTAGTTAAGTGGTATGAAAATCGCCTGAAAAGTCCAGATGAAATCGAAGATCGGGAAGCTCTTATAGCATTCTTCTCCAAAATTTATAACTGCCTTTCGGGTTCCGCGACAGATTTCAAACACTAACCATTGTTTGGTCCGAAACTACGAATTTCGATCCATTTTTGTCGGGTGGTACAAAAATCCCCCGAAAAGTCCAGATAAAATTGAGGACTAGGAGACCCTTACATCATTCTTCTCCTAAATTTATAACAGTGTTTCAGATTCTGCATCAGGTTTGACACACAAGCCATCACCTGGTCCGAATAATAGATTTCAGTCCATTTTTTTCGAGGGGTAAGAAAATCGCCCAAAAAGTCCAGATGAAATCGAGGACTTGGAGACCCTGATAGGATTCTTCTTCTAAATTTATAATTGTGTTTCGGGATCTGCGTCAGATTTCAGGAACTAGCCATTGTCTTGTTCAAAAATACGAATTTCGGTCCATTTTAGTCGGGAAGTACGAAAATCGCACGGAAAGTCTAGATGATATCGAGGACCGAGAGACCCTTATATCATTCTTCATCTAGATTTATAATTGTGTTTTGGGTTTCGCGTTAGATTTCAAACACTAACAATCGTCTTGTTCGAAAATACGGATTTCGGTCTATTTTAGTTGGATGGTACAAAAGTTACCCGAAAAGTCCAGATGAAATTTAGGACCGGGAGACCCTTATAGCATTCTTCTCCAAAATTTATAACTGTGTTTCGTGTTCCGCGCTAGATTTCAAACACTAACAAATGTCTTGTTCGAAAATACATATTTTAGTCCATTTTTGTCGAGGGGTATGAAAGTCGCCCGAAAAGTCAAGATGAAATCGAGGACCAAGAGACCCTTATTGCATTCTTCTCCAAAATTTATAACTAAGTTTCGGGTTCCGCCTCAGAATTCAAACACTAGCTACTATCTTGTTCGAAAATACGAATTTCGGTCCATCTTTGTCGGGTGGTACGAAAATCACCCGAAAAGCCCACATGAAATCGAGGACCGGGAGACCTTTATAGCATTCTTCTCCTATATTTAACACTGAGTTTCGGGTTCCATGTAAGATATCAAACACTAGCAATCCTCTTGTTCGAAAATACGAATTTCCGTCCATTTTTTGTCAGGTGGTACGAAAATCACCCGAAACGTCCAGATAAAATTGAGGATCGGGAGACCCTGATAGCATTCTTCTCCAAAATTTATTACTGGTTTTTAGCTTCCACACCAGATTCCAAACAATTGCCATCGTCTTGTCAAAAAATATAGATTCCGGTCCTTTTTTGTCAAGGGGTAAGAAAATCGCCTACAAAGTCCAGATGAAATCAGGCACCGAGAGACCGTTATAGCATTCTTCTCCTAAATTTATAATTGTATTCCAAGATCTGTGTCGGATTTCAAACACTAGCCATTGTTTGGTTCAAAAATACGAATTTCGGTCTATTTTAGTCGGGTAGTACAAAAATCACTTGAAAATACCAGATGAAATCAAGCACCGGGCGAGCCTTATAGCATTCTTCTCCTAAATATATAACAATGTTTCGGATTCCCGGTCAGACTTCAAACACTAGCCGTCGTCTGGATTGAAAATATAGATTTCGGTCCTTTTTTTGTCGAGGGTTAAGAAAATTGCCCGAAAAGTCCACATGAAATCGAGGACCGAGAGACCCTTATAGCATTCTTCTCCAAAATTTATAACTGTGTTTCGGGTTCTGTGTCAGATTTCAAAAACTAAATATCGTTTTGTTCGAAAATACATATTTTGGTTCATTTTAGTAGTGTGGTACGAAAATCGTCTAAAAAGTCCAAATCAAATCGAGGACTGGAAGACCTTTATAGCATTCTTTACCAAAATTTATAATTATGTTTCAAGTTCTGCGGCAGATTTCAAACACTAACCATCGTTTTGTTCTAAAATACGAATTTATGTCCATTTTAGTTAAGTGGTATGAAAATCCCTCGAAAAGTCCAGTAAAATCGAAGACCGGGAAGCCCTTATAGCATTCTTTTCCAAAATTTATAATTGTCTTTCGGGTTCCGCGACAGATTTCAAACACTGACCATTGTTTGGTCCGAAACTACGAATTTCGATCCATTTTGGTCGGGTGGTACGAAAATCCCCCGAAAAGTCCAGATAAAATCGAGGACCAAGAGACCCTTGAATCATTCTTCTCCTAAATTTATAACAGTGTTTCGGATTCTGCATCAGGTTTGACACACTAGCCATCATCTGGTCCGAATAATAGATTTCGGTCCATTTTTTTCGAGGGGTACGATAATCACCCGAAAAATCCAGATAAAACCGTGGACCGGGAGACCCTGGTAGCATTCTTCTCCAAAATTTATTACTGGTTTTTAGGTTCCCCACCAGATTCCATACACTTGCCATCGTCTTGTCCAAAAATATAGATTCCGGTCCTTTTTTGTCAAGGGCTAAGAAAATCGCATGCAAAGTCCAGATGAAATCGAGCACCGAGAGACACTTCTAGCATTCTTCTCCTAAATTTATAATTATATTCCAAGATCTGTGTCGGATTTCAAACACTAGCCATTGTTTTGTTCAAAAATACGAATTTCGGTCTATTTTGGTTGGGTAGTACAAAAATCACTTGAAAATACCAGATGAAATCAAGGACCGGGAGACCCTTATAACATTCTTCTCCTAAATATATAACAATGTTTCGGATTCCCGGTTAGATTTCAAAAACTAGCCATCGTCTGGTCCGAAAATATAGATCTTGGTCCATTATTTTCGAGGGGTACGAAATAGCCCGAAAAGTCCCGATGAAATCGACGAAGAGAGACCCTTAAAGCATTCTTCTTCTAAATTTATAACTGTATTTCGGTTTCCATGTCAAATTTCAAACACTAGCCATCGTCTGGCCCGAAAATACATATTTCAATCCATTTTAGTCTAGTGGTATGAAAATTGCCCGAAATATCCAGATGAAATCCAGGATCGGGAGACCCTTATAGCATTCTTCTCCAAAATGTATAATTGTGTTTCAGGTTCCGTGTTAAATTTCAAACCATAGCTCTCGTCTGGTCTTAAAATACTGATTTCGGTCCATTTTTTTCGGGTGGTATGAAAATCGCCCGAAAAGTCCAGATCAAATCTAGGACTGAGAGATCCTTATAGCATTATTTTTCAAAATTTATAACTGTGTTTCGGGTTCTGTGTCAAATTTCAAACACTAGCACTCGTCTGTTCCAGAAATACTGATTTCGGTCCATTTTTGTCGAGAGGTATGAAAATCGCCCGAATAGTCCTGATGAAAACGAGGACTGAGAAACCCTTATAGCATTCTTATCCAAAATTTATAACTTTATTTCGGGTTCCGCGGTAGATTTCAAACACTAGATATCGTATGGTCGAAAAATGAAGATTTTTGTCCATTTTTGTCGAGTGGTGCGAAAATTGCATGAAAAGTCCAGATGAAATCGAAGAGAAAAACATTCTTGTAGCAATTATCTCCTAAATTTATAACTGAATTTTGGGTTCTGCTTCATATTTCAAACAGTAGCCATCGTATGGTTCGAAAAGACAAATTTCGGTCCATATTTGTCGGGTTGTACGAAAATCGCCTAAAAAGGCTAGATGAAATCGAGGACGGAAGACCCTTAAAGCATTATTCTCCAAAATTTATAACTGTGTTTCGGGTTCCACATCAAATTTCAAACACTAGCCCTCGTCTGGTCCGAACTACAGATTTCGGTCCATTTTTGTTATTTGGTACGAAAATCGCCCAAAAAGTCCAGATGAAATCGAGGACTAGAAGACTCTAATAGCATTCTTCTCCTAAATTTATAAATGTATATCAGGTTCCGCGTCAGATTTCATACACTAGCCATCGTCTTGTTGGAAATTACGGATTTCGGTCCATTTTTGTCGGGGAGTACGAAAATCGCCTGAAAAGTCCAGATGAAATCGAGGACCGGGTGACCCTTATAACATTCTTTTCCTAAATATATAACAATGTTTATCATTTCCTGACAGATTTCAAACACCAGCCATCGTCTGGCCTGAAAATACAGATTTCTGTCCATTTTTGTCGGGTGGTACGAATATTGCCCGAAAACACCCGATGAAATCGAGGACCAGGAGACCCTTATAGCGTTCTTCGCTTAAATTTATAACGGAGTTTCAGGTTCTGCCTCAGATTTCAAAAACTAGCAATTGTCTTATTCGAAAATACGGATTTCGGACCATGTTTGCCGGGTGGTATGAAAATCTCCCGAAAAGCCCAGTTAAAATCGAGGATCGGGAGACCCTTATAGCATTCTTCTCCTAAATTTATAATTGAGTTTCGGGATCCGCGTCAAATTTCAAACACTAGCAATCATCTTATTTGAAAATACGCATTTCGGTCAATTTTTTGTCGGGTGGTACGAAAATCACCCGAAAAGTCCAGATGAAATCAAGGAACGGGAGACCCTGATAGCATTCTTCTCCAAAATATATTACTAGTTTTTAGGTTTTGTGCCAGATTTCAAAAACTTGCCATCGTCTTATCCGAAAATATAGATCGCGTGAAAAGTCCAGATGAAATCGATGACCGAGAGACCCTTATAACATATTTCTTCTAAATTTATAACTGCGTTCCAAGTTAGGTGTCGGATTTCAAACACTAGCCATTGATTTGTTCAAAAATATGAATTTCGGTCCATTTTAGTTGAGTGGTACGAAAATCACCCGAAAATATCAGATGAAATTGAGGACCGGGAGACCCTTATAGCATTCTTGTCCAAAATATATAACAGTGTTTCGGATTACGGGTCAGATTTCAAACACTAGCCATCGTCTGGTCTGAAAATTTAGATTTTCGTTCATTTTTGTCGAGGGGTACGAAAATCTCCCAAAAACTCCAAATGAAATCAACAACCGAGAGACCCTTATAGCATTCTTCTTCTAAATTTAATATTGTATTTCGGGTTCCATGTCAAACTTGAAACACTAGCCGTCGTCTGATCTGAAAATACGTATTTCATACCGTTTTAGTCTAATGGTATGAAAATCGCCCAAAAAGTCCAGATGAAATCGAGGACCGGGAGACCCTTATAGAATTCTACTCCTAAATTTATAAATGTGTTTCAGATTCCATATAATACTACTAGTTTTGATACGAAAGTCTTGATAATATCTTCACAACGTCATATTTCAAATGAAAATCGATCCAAAAGTCCAAATAAAATCGAGGACCGGGAAACCCTTATAGCATTCTTCTCCTTAATATATAACTGTGTTTCGGGTTCCGGTTCAGATTTCAAACACTAGCCATCGTCTTGTCTGAAAATACATATTTTGGTCAATTTTTGTCGAGGGGTACGAAACTCGCCCGAAAAGTCCCGATGAAATTGGGGACCGAGAGAACCTTATATCATTCTTCTTCTAAATTCTTAACTATGTTTCGGGTTCTACGTCAGATTTCAAACACTAGCCATCGTCGTGTTTGAAAATTCAGATTTCGGTCCATTTTAGTCGGGTTGTACGAAAATCGCCCGAAATGTACAAATGAAATTGAGGACCGTGAGACTCTTATAGCATTTTTCTCCTAAATTTATAACTTTGTTTCAAGTTCCGCGTCAAATTTCAAACACTATCCATCGTCTTGTTCTAAAATACGGATTTCGGCCCATTTTTATCGTGTGGTATGAAAATCTCCTGAAAACAATCTTTGTCGGTCCATTTTTGTCCTGAGGTACGAAACCCTTATAACATTCTTCTCCTAAATTTATAACTGTTTTAGGTTCCGCGATAAATATCAAACACTAGCCCTCGTCTGGTCCGAAAATACAGATTTTGGTCCATTTTTGTAAAGTGTGGTACGTAAATCACCCGAAAAGTCCAGATGAAATCGAGGACTGAGAGTCCTTTTTAACATTCTTCTCAAAAATATATAACAGTGTTTCAGGATCTGCTTCATATTTCAAACACTAGCCATCGTCTGGTTTGAAAATACAAATTTTGGTCCATTTTTGTCGAGTAGTACAAAAATTGCCGAAAAGTCTAAACTTAGAAGTTATCAATTTAGAAGTTGAATGCTTTAAGAGTCTCCTGGTCCTCGATTTCATCTAGACATTTCGGCGATTTTCATACTACCTGACAAAAAAGGACCGAAATTCGTATTTTCGAACAAGACGATGGCTAATGTTTGAAATATGACGCGGAACCAGAAACACAGTTATAAATTTAGGAGAAGAATGCTTTAAGAGTCTCCTGGTCCTCGATTTCATTTGGACATTTCCAGCGATTTTTGTACCACCCGATAAAAAGGGACCAATACACGTGTTTTTGAACAAAATTATTGCTAGTGTTTGAAATCTGAAGCGGAACCCGAAACAAAGTTACAATTTTAGAAGAACAATGCTATAAAGGTCTCTTGGTCCTCGATTTCATCTGGACTTTTCAGCAGCTTTCCGTGTTACTTTACAAAAATGGACAAAAATCTTTATTTCCGGACGAAACGATGGCTAGTGTTGAAATCTAATGTGGAACCCAAAACATTGTTATATATTTAGGAGAAGAACTCTATAAGGGTCTCCCGGTCCTCGATTTCATCTCGACTATTCGGACGATTTTTGTACCACCTGACTAAATTGGACTGAAATCTGTATTTTCAAACAAGATTATGGCTAGTGTTTAAAATCTGACCCGGAAATCGAAACATTGTTATAAATTTAGAAGATGAATGCTATAAGGGACTCTCGGTCGTCGATTTCATCTGGACTTTTCGGGCGATTTTCGTACCACCCGACAAAAAGGGACCGAAATGTGTATTTTCGGACAAGACGATTGCTTGTATTAGAAAAGTGACTCAGAACCCGAAACACAGTTATAAATTTAGGAGAAGAATGCAATAAGAGTCTCTTGGTCCTCGATTTCATCTGGACATTTCAAGAGATTTTCGTACCACCAGACTAAATTGGGCCAATATTCGTATTTTTGAAAAAGATAATGGCTAGTATTTCAAATCTGACGCAGAACTCGAAACACAGTTATAAATTTAGAAGAAGAATACTATAAGGGACTCTCAATCCTCGATTTCATCTAGACTTTTGGGCGATTTTCGTACCACCCGCAATACAGTCATAAATTTAAAAGAAGAATGCTATAAACGTCTCTCGGTCCTCGACTTCATCTGGACGTTTTGGGTGATTTTCATAACCCATGACAAAAATTGATCAAAATCTGTATTTTCGGACCAGACGAATGATATAAGGGTCGCTCGGTCCTCGATTTCATCTAGACTTTTCGGGATACTTTCATACCACACGACAAAAATGGACCGAAATTCGTATTTTTGAACAAAACAATGGCTAGTGTTTCAAATCTGACACAAAACTCGAAAACAATTATAAATATAGGAGAAGAATGCTATAAGGGTCTCTCGGTCCTCGATTTCATCTAGACTTTTCAGGCGATTTTTGTACCACATGACAATCATGAACCAAAATCCGTATTTTCGAACAAGAAAATTGCTAGTGTTTGAAATCTGAGGCGGAACCCGAAACTCAGTTATAAATTTAGCAGAAGAATGCTATAAGAGTCTTCTGGTCCTCGATTTCATCGGTCTTTTTGGGCGATTTTCGTACCATTCGACAAAAATGGCTAGTATTTGAAATCTAGCGTGAAACCCGAAACACAGTTATAAATTTTGGAGAAGAATGCTATAAGGGTCTCTCGGTACTCGATTTCATCTGGACTTTTCGGGCGATTTTCGTACCATTCGACAAAAATGGACTAAAAGTTGTATTTTCGGACCACACTTTGGCTAGTGTTTGATATCTAGCGTGGAATTCGAAACACAGTTATAAATTTTGGAGAAGAATGCTACAAGTGTCTCCCTGTCCTCGATTTCATTTGAACTTTTTGGGCAATTTTCATACCATCCAACTAAAAAGGACCGAAATCCGTATTTTCGAAAAAGACTATGGCTAGTGTTTGAAATCTGACGTGGAACCCGAAACACATTTATAAATTTTGGAGGAGAATGATATAAGGGTCTCCCGGTCCTAGATTTCATCTAGACCTTTCGTACGATTTTCGTACCACCCGACTAAAATGGACTGAAATCTGTATTTTCGAACAAGACGATTGTTACTGTTTGATATTTGACACGGAACCTGAAACACTGTTATATATTTAGGAGAAGTATGCTTTAAGGTTCTTCAGGTCTTAGATTTCATCAAGAATTTTAAGGGCGATTTTCGTACCACCCGACTAAAATAAGCCGAAATCCGTATTTTCGAACAAGACGATGGCTTGTGTTTGTATTCTGACGCATAACCCGATTCACAAATATAAATTTAAATGAAGAATGTTATAAGGGTCTCTCGTCCCTCGATTTCATCTAGACTTTTCGGGCAATTTTCGTACCCCTTTACAAAAATGGACCAAAATCATTATTTTAAGACCAGACAATGGCTAGTGTTTGAAATCTGAACCGAAATGAGAAACATTGTTATATGTTTAGGAGAAGAATGCTATAAGGGTCACCCGGTCCTCGAATTCATCTGGACTTTTCGGGCAAATTTCGTACACCCCGACAAAAATGGACCCAAATCCGTAGTTTCCAACAAGACGATGGCGAGTGTTTGAAATCTGACGAGGAACCCGATATACATTTATAAATTTAGGAGAAGAATGCTATAAGAGTCTTCTGGTCCTCGATTTCATCCAAACTTTTCGAGCGATTTTCGTACCACTTAACAAACATGGACCGAAAATTTGTATTTTCGGACCAGACAAGGGCTAGTGTTTGAAATTTGACGCGGAACCTGAAACTTAGTTATAAATTTACGAGAAGAATACTACAAGAATCTTCTCCTCGATTTCATCTAGACATTTCGGTCAATTTTCGCACCCCTCGATAAAAATGGACCAAAATCGGCATTTTCAGACCAGACGATAGCTAGTGTTTGAAATCTGTCGCGGAACCCGAAACACAGTTATAAATTTTGGTTACGAATGCAATAAGGGTTTCCCGGTCCTCGATTTCATCTGGACTTTTCAGGCGATTTTCGTACCAACCGACAAAAATGGACCGAAATCAGTATTTCCTGAAAACAAACGAGGGCTAGTGTTTGAAATTTGACCCGAATCCCGAAACACAGTTATAAATTTTGGAGAAGAATGTTGTGAGGGTCTCCCATTCCTCGATTTGATCTGGACTTTTCGGGTGATTTTCATACAACCCGAAAAAAATGGACCCAAACCAGTATTTCCAGACCAAACGAGGGCTAGTGTTTGAAATTTGACGTGGAACCTGAAACATAGTTATTCATTTTTGAGAAGAACGCTATAAGGGTCTCCTGGTCCTCGATTTCATACCACTTGACTAAAATGGATCGAAATCCGTATTTTTGGACCAAACGATGGCTAGTGTTTGAAATTTGACATGGAACCCGAAATACAGTTATAAATTTAGAAGAAGAATGCTATAAGGGTCTCTCGATCGTCGATGTTGACACCTAATTTTGTCCGATTTTACTTTTTTATAAAAAGGAAATAATAATAATATAATAATAATAATAATAATAATAATAATATAATTAATAATAATAATAATAATAATAATAATAATAATAATAATAATAATAATAATAATAAATAATAATAATAAATATATAAATATATGTGAAGAAATATAAAAGTAAAAATAAATAATTAGGGATATAAGCTTTTAACAATCACAAGTGTTTTCGGTTCTTGTTTGCCTCTAATTCTTGTTCAGACTATTTTTCTAAAATATAAAAATAATAATAAGAAATAAAATCAAGGAAATTGAAAAGAAATGAATTGATGGTCATAAAAATTGATGCAATGATGATCAAAATAAATGAAAAAAAAAAAAGTAAAGTCATGTGTTAAGCTTTTATTTTTTAAAGAATCGTTTAATCCTAAAATTCTTTTCTTTGCAACACAAAAATAATAATAAAAAATATAACCAATTGATGTTTATAGGCCGAGAAAATAAATTGCACCATATTGTAATATAATATTGGTAATACGTCTTTATAACTAAAAAAAAAAATCATAACAACAGATAAATGTTTTCACCTTTAGGATTAGAATAAATGGTCGCGGCCGCCGGATGAAATTCATCCTCGCTCGCCGCACCATAATACTCACTCTCAATCGTGGGTGACCTTTGTGTCGCGACATATCCGACAACGTACGAACAAATAATTTAACAGATTATTTCACCGTCGTGTCCATCTGTCTCGTTCACATACCGCCACATTACGTTATTTTTTTAAAAAGAAAAATTATTTTTTTTCTTTACTTTAAAACAAATATAGAAGATATAATCCATGAATAAATATTATTATTATTATTATTATTATCATCATCATTATTATTATTACATTTTATTTTTATTTTTTAATACATATATAAAAAAATATAATAAAATCGGTCAACACACAATATTTTCTACCTAAGAACTACGTGCGTTTTTGATTTCCCTATTGCACCTGGAGATACGAAGGAGCAAGGTCTTCCCCTTGTCAAACCAAATTAATAAACAAATATTTTTTTTTGTCTTTCATTAATGTAAATAATTTAATTTTTTATTATTCTTTTTGGGGTAAAAATAAACAAATAAATAAATAGTTTGTATATAATTAATTATAGGGTAATCGTTTTAACGGACGTTGTAGGGTGATAATAATTTCCCTACTGTAATCGACTCCGAATCTAAATTTTTTGTTCAAAATATTAATTTTAGGTTTTATCCAATTTTTCCTTTAATAAAAAATAAAATTGGTGCGACTCCTTTTACGCGGACAAACCGGACGCGACAGCTGGCGACTCCGCTGGGGACAATTTGAGAGTCAAGCCCAATCTAATTAATTATATGTAGTTATTTTTTTATTTATTATTTTATTTATATTACCCTATTGTTTTATTTTTTTATTAATTTTTTTATTTTGTCATATTGTTGATATAATTATATGCATTTTGTCAATTTAATTTTTTGTGATGATTTTTTTTTATTTTTCTATACACCCTAACACGATTCACCCACTTATGAGTGGGCCTTATACCCGGGCTGAGTGCAACCTAAGATAAGTTCGAGACTGTGTAATGATAATCTTCTGGATGTACATCTTGTTTGGTTGTCATGAAAGTCTCACCTAGAGTTGACCTTTTCTATAATATTTCCATTTTAATAGTTTACCTATTAATTGGTTTAATATTTTAGATTTTAGTTGTGTGCTCTAGGAACCAATTTAGAACTATAGAGCTACCCTTAGTAAAGGTTCACATGGAAAAAATGGTATAAACCACACGTACATACGAAAATCCTACTCTATGTCATGTTCACTACCTGCTAGTATACCCAAGTTTTTTTTTTCTCTTCCTCATCATCATTTTTTTTGCATTATAGTCTTTATCATGATTACTTTGAAAAAATCATTATCTCATCATTTTCAAAACCATAAAAATTAAGGCTTGTTGTGAATAACTTTAACCGCAGGAAATATGGGATCAAATGGTGGCTCAAATATTACTCCATTAAGAAAAGACCTTGCCATTGAGAGTTCTTAAACCTGATGTGAACAACATTAAGAATCTTGCTCGGAAGTTGAAAAAAGTACAACGTGTAATCTTTATGGGGAAATTCGGCAAGATTCTTGATTTACTTGAAGTTAATGTACAAGTGGATGCCCTTACAGCGTTGGCCCAATTTTATGATCCTCCTTTTAGGTGTTTCACTTTTAAGGACTTTCAGTTGGCCCCAACGTTGGAGGAGTTCGAACAAATAATGGGATATTCGATGAAGGGGAGTAAACCTTACCAATACATGGAACACTACCCCTCACTGAAAACAATTACTGAAACGTTTGACATCCTATAAAGGAAATAGAAGACAATAGAACCAACAAAGATAATTTGATTGGATTTCCAATAAAATATCTTGAGGAGAAAGCAGTAAACTTAGCAAGAGATGGAAAATGGGACACTTTCATGGATGTGCTTGCCTTAATTATATATG
Organism: Cicer reticulatum; assembly: GCA_002896235.1. Lineage (NCBI taxonomy): Eukaryota > Viridiplantae > Streptophyta > Magnoliopsida > Fabales > Fabaceae > Cicer > Cicer reticulatum. The sequence continues at coordinate 22,362 of PGWS01036852.1, forward strand.
GAATTGTTTTATTTCCAACCATTAAGGATTTTGTGGATTTCATGGCGATAGACATCTTTTTGGCTTACAAGCATAGAGGGGAGAATCCAATACCGGCAGTTTTGGCTGATATCTACTGCACGCTCGACTTCCGTCATGAGAAAAAGGGGGGCCTAATCCATTGTTGCTCGCCAATTCTCTATTTTTGGTTTGTCAAACATATTTTTCAAGACATGCATCAGTTAAAAACTAAGAGCAAAAAGGAATGGGCCAACGTTCTAGCAAATCTCAATGAAAGAACGATTCAATGGTACTCCCGGAGTCAAGATATATAATGAAGTGATTTGTAGATGCGGTGTTTTTGTAGATGTTCCCTCATGGGAACCAAAGGTTGTATAAATTATAGTCCCTATGTTGCATTGAGACAATTGGGTTATCCTATGACAAAACCTCTGATAATGGACGTAACAAAATCTTTTGTTATTCATGGACGAGATGTTTATGATGCTAGCTTGTTAAGAAGAATACGTAAGTCTTGGGAGGATGTTTTTTAGAAGAGGAAAGAATTAGGGCCTAGAAGTTGTGGTATAGGAGAGGAATATCATAATTGGGTGAAAAGAGGGCATTAGAGGTCAAGTTGCCTTTTCACAGCACCATCATTACTCCCGAAGTAGTAACAACAGAATCTTTTTCAGTACTGAAGATTTAGAGGTCGAATTAGCTCTCAAAGGACAAGAAATTGAAAATTACAAAAAGAATTGGAGATGGCTCACCAGGCTTATAAAGATATGGAGTATAAGAATACCCAACAATCCGTTATCCTTGAGAAAGTACAAAAAAGGGCAAGAGAGGAAGAAGAAAGCAAGAAGAGAATTCGACTCTGTTTGCGGGGTGCGAATGAAGAGTTAAGACTTAGACGTCAAGAAAGGGATGATGCAGTGATTGAAGGTCTTAGGCTTAAAAAAGTTGCTAAAGAAATCTGGGGAAAAAGCATGAAATCATCCGTCGGCAAGAAGCAAATCTGAAGCAACAAATAGAGAGGGTAAGAGCGGAATGTGAAAACAAGATCATGGTAGAAAGGCAAATGCCAAGAAGAGATCATTGAAGCATACCGAGTTGAACTTGCAAGAAAAGAAGACGAGATGTATACACAAAAAGACACTATCGAGAGAGACTTGTTCAAGAAGGAATGGTTTTGGATGGATCGTTTCTCCAAACTAGTTTATTTGACCAACTCTGCTATCGGAGAAATTCCACCATTATTAAGAGCTGCTGACGGGATGGCTAATCCTCTCTCTACCCCTCAAGAGATCTCCATTTTATTGAACATTGTAAAAAGTTTAATCGAGCAAAATGAAAAAATTGATGGCTCATTAAATTTTCAAATTTGGTGTTTATATTTCTACTTTCGTTTTTTATTTTGTTGCAAAACTTGTATCTTGCTTTTTCTCAATAAATTAAATTTGGCCCCACTTTTGATCCCATGGCCCTCTCTTTATTGGTTAAGATATTCACAAACAAGCAATAAATATGTCTTTAACAATTCATGCACAATTACATTTTCATACATCACATTGCATACTCATGCCATATTCTTTCACAGAAAAAATAACACAACAAACAAAAAATTTGGTGTTACGACACCCTTTATCGGACACGACCCCAGTCAAAAAATCATGGATGAGCTAGAGCAAACAGAAATAAGAGAAGATGTGAACCAGCTCAAGGGGCAAATGACCAAGATCTTGGAGATTTTACAAGCACTCGGAAATAGAAATGATGGGAATCCTTTGGTAGACGAGGGGGTGCCCCAAAATACTCTTGTTCACCCAACGGGCGTCGTTCTACACCTTTACACCAATTATCAAGAAGGGAAGGCACAACAATTTCCACCTTATGGTCTTCCTCCAGGTTATACCCCACCCATAGACACTCATCTCCCTAACAACAATACACTGGTCGTGGCTACAAATCCACAACATGGTACTGGCGAGTTCCCTCAAGTGCAAACTTCACCCCTTACTTCGGGCTTTCTTGGCTCTTCATCGCAAGGAAAATCTACCAAAGCTAAGCCGGTGATGTTAAACATACACCATGAACCTCGACCGCTCGAGAGCAATCAATCCCAAGAAAAAATGGCAAGCCTTGGAAGAACGGTTGAGAGTTGTCGAAAGGGGAAACAATTATGGATTTGATGTTTCATACCTATGCCTCGTTTCTGATGTTATAATACCTCCGAAATTCAAATTTCCTGAATTCGACAAATACAAGGGAACTACATGCCCGAAGAACCATCTTATTATGTATTGTCGAAAAATGGGTTTTTGTGCCCATGACGAAAAACTGCTAATCCACTTCATTCAAGACAGTTTGACAGGAGCTTCCCTGAGTTGGTATATGCACCTTGAGCGAGCTCATATAAGCTCTTGGAAAGATCTGGTGGATGCCTTTTTGAAACAATACCAATACAATCTCGACATGGCTCCTGATAGAATCCAGCTGCAAAATATGACAAAACGAGGCAATGAAACATTCAAGGAATATGCCCAACGATGGAGAGAACTAGCTTCCCAGGTTGAACCCCGCTATCTGAAAAAGAAATGGTGACCATGTTCATAAACACTCTTCAACCTTCGTTTTATGACAAAATGATAGGAAGCGTTTCATCAAATTTTTCAGATCTCGTCATCATAGGTGAAAGAGTAGAAATGGGATTGAAAAGCGGAAAGATTGCTTCCGGCTATACTGGATTAAATAACACAAAAAAGTTGCCCGCAGGTGCGAATAAGAAAAAGGAGGAAGAAAGCCATTTTGTGGCGTCAAACCCAGCTAATCCTTCTTTTGTGCGTCGCCCTTACGCCGCTGCAACTTCACAAATCTCAGGTACTCTAAGTCAACACTTACAAGGGAATCAAGATTCATATGAAAGTCAAGGGAAAAACTATCGTGGGAGGAAGTTCGTACATTTCGACCCAATCCCTATGACCTATGCAGAGTTATTACCGCATCTGGTTAGCAATTCTATGGTTGCACTATGTCCCGGGAAAACTATAGAACCACCCTACCCAAAAGGATATGACTCGAACGCCGTGTGTGATTACCACTCTAGGGATGTAGGACACTCTACTGAAAATTGCTTAGCTTTAAAATTTAAGGTGCACGATTTGCTTAAGGTTGGATGGTTGAATTTTAAAAAAAACGAGCCTAGCGTGAAGAATAATCCTCTACCAGTCCATGGTGGGCCAATAGTGAATGCAATCGAAGAAAATCACCAATTAATAAAGGAGGTCGAGAAAATTAAGGCCCCGATGGGACTGATTTTCTCTGAGTTATGTAAATTTGGGTTAACCCAAGGAAATGCCGATGTGAAAGCAAGATGCAATTTCCACCTCAATGAAGATCATTCCATAGAAGAATGCAATGAGTTCAAAAAAGAACTTCAAAAATTGATAAACATAGGCACCATTCAAATAGGTCGTTGGGAAAAGGATGACGGTATGATTGTGTAAGTATAGAAGTGCGCCAAAGACTGAGGGTGATTTAGGTGTTTAGAAATTTTCTTGTTTTTTTAGAGATTTAGTGTTTGATTTTTCTGATTTAAGATAGTGTATGGAAAAGATAAATAGCAGAAAAATAAACACAAAGATATTATCCTGGTTCCCCTTATCACCAAGGGTACATCCAGTCCTCTTGCACACCACAAGAGCTTTTCCACTATTGTTAGAAAATGTACAAGTCCCACTCTAGACCTTCCTTACAAACTCCTAACAATCACCCTAAGATAGCACACCACTATCTTAGTTTACAAAACTTGAAGAAAGGACACCACTTTCCTCAATTGATAACACTTGAATGGTTTAGCAATATGAATTTTGACTTAGATCAATATGATATAATAGGTGATGTACAATGATAACAATCCAATACAATTTCAAGTACACTAGAGAACTTTTCTCAATGATATGAAAATGTAAAATCTGTACTTGAAATATAAAAGTGAAACTTTGAATAAATCAAAACATTTTAGAAAGTTTGTTCAAAGTTTGTTCAAGGTTTGGTAGTAGGATTGGTTGTAGTTTGATCTGAAGTTATGGAGTATTTATACTCCATAAACATCTCTTCAGATTCGTGGCCATTGATCCAAGAGGTTTGATGAAAAAATACAATGATCCGGAACAATTTCAGAATTGAAAAATTGCATTGTTTCCAGGTGTATTCGAATACAGGATGTGTGTATTCGAATACACCTCTTTGTAACCTTCAAAATTTTCAAAAATTAGACCTTGTATTCGAATACACATGTGTGTAGTCGAATACAGATTAGTGAAAATTTGCCACTGACTTACCTTGTATTCGACTACACATAGTCGTAGTCGAATACAACTTTGAGATTTTTGCTTCTGACTTGCTTTGTATTCGAATACAAGATGTTGTATTCGAATACACTTATGTATTTTGCCAAAAATATTATTTTCAAACATTATTTATATATTTTTACTTTTTGAAAATCCTTTTGATGCATATGCTAAAATGAAAGGTTCTCATGTGCATTTGAAATATACGAATATTAGATTGCATCATGTACCTTTTACATTATAAAACTTCTAGCATATTTGACCATAGTTGTCTTTGATGTTTGACTTCTTTTTGAACTTGCAACTTGATCACTTTTCCTTGGTCTTTGTCTTCATCAAAAACATGTATTTACATTCTCCCCCTTTTTTGATAATGACAAAACTTTGTTGTTGTGACTTCAAAGTGTTTGATCGTTTTAATCTTTCTCCCTCGTAATACATGTTTACTCCCCCTTTGAGCTTGAGTTCATGCCATCATGTTTTAAACATTTGAAGACCTACAAAAGTTTTTAACAAAAACATACCAAAACAACATCCAATTTTCTCTCCCTTTTGACATAATCAAAAGGAAGGAAAAAAAACACACAAACAAAATACTAAGCATCTATAGGGAAAATCGCGAATATATATTAGACTACAATATTAGAAATTTGTTTTAAAACGAATTTTTTAAAAAAAAAATCCACATGTAAAGCACATATTCATAATTACAAAGCACAGAAACATCAAAGAATCAATTTTATCAACATATTAAGTGAAGATTTTAGATCTTGAAGAGAAATTAATTACAAAGTATCAATACCTTCTATTAGTACCTTTCTTGACCCACACATAAGCCCATTTGGAACGCCAAAGTTTCTAAAATGACAAGCATTAGGTGTGTGGCCTATTAGACCACAATAAAAGCATGTAGGAGTAGATTTACTTCTATATGTAGGTATATGAGATTTCTTTTGGACAAAGTTCTTATAGTAATGATGATCTTTTTGCATAGTTATAACTTTCTCTTTGGATTGACCACTTGTCTTAACAAGGATGGTTTTATTTATACTTGGTTTATCAAAAGTTGAGTAACCAAGACCACTTTTGTCATCGGAATATCTTTGCATATTAAGGACATTTTCCAATCCAACTTGTCCATTTTCATATCTTTCAATTACTTTATTTAATTGGACAATTTTGAAAGAAAAAGAATCACACTTATCGCATGTAAAAATTCTGTTTTAATTTTTCAGAATCTTTTTCCATAGTGTCAATTTTCTCTTTAAGAGATGAAATTTTGTTTCTTTTGAGTTGACACTATTTTGAACAGATTTTTACATTCCATAAGTAATTCTCTAATTGCATTTTGAGCATCATTATACTCAATAAATAATTCACTATTAGTATCATTAATATGAGAAGAGTCTTTGTTACTAACCTCTTCTTCTTCGTCGGATTGGTGTGATGCCATCAATGCAACATTTGCACATTCGTCACTTTCCGACTCCGAAGATGAACTGACTTCATTGTCCCCCCATGCTATATAGGCCTTTTTGGATTCTCCTTTTCTTGTGAGCACTTTTCTTAATATTTGGGCACTCTGCTTTTATGTGTCCTTGCTTGCCACACTCAAAACAAGTGAAGTTTTGATTCGAAGTGGAGACATCCTTTTCCCTGAAAGTTTTTTCTTTTCTTTCAAATTTTATAAGTTTTTCATTTTGAAGGAACTTACCAAATTTCTTTACAAGGGAGGTGATGTTCTCATCTTCATCAGAATTCTCATAATCTATTTTCTCTTTTGACTCCGCTTTTAATTGTTCTCTTGATTCGGTCTTTAGAGCAATGTTTTTGGTCTTCTTTTCTTGACTTTCATTTTGTTCTAACCTTCCAAGTTCGATTTCGTGTTCTTGGAGTTTTCCAAAAAGTGCAGAAAGGGACATCTTTGATAGGCTTTCTTTTCAGAAATTGCCGTTACTATTAGGTTGCCATGCCCTTGTTAGTGATCTTAGAACGTTAAGGTTCAATTCATCATTAGTGAAGGTTTTTCCAAGAGCTGTCAAGTGGTTGGTCAGATGAGAAAATCTTTTCTGCAAGTCCAGAATAGATTATCTGGGCTGCATTCGGAACAATTCATACTCTTGAGACAATGTGTTGAGTTTGGAACGCTTTACCTCAATGGTTCCTTCATGTGTTATTTCAAGTGTATCCCAGATTTCTTTAGCTGTTTTGCAATGAGATATACGGAAAAATTCGTCCATTCCAAGTGCCGATTGTAACATGTTTTTTGGCCTTTTTATCAAACAATACTTTCCTTTTTGTCATCATTTGTCCATGAGCCTTTTATCTTAACTTCTTCTTTATTATTGATAACTGTTGTTGGAACATAGGGACCGTTTTCTACCGCTTCCCATATATCATCTCCTTGTGCCTCAAGATATGCCTGCATGTGTATCTTCAGAAATCATAGTGTTCACCAATGAAACATGGTGGTTTATTGCTACTACCACCATCTCTAAAAACTGGTTGTGCGGAAGCCATTAAAAAGGATCGAGGAGCAAATTACCGGAACCTTCTCTGATACCAATGGTAAGTATAGAAGTGCGTCTAAGAGTGAGGGTGAGTTAGGTGTTTAGAAATTTTCTTGTTTTTTTAGAGATTTAGTGTTTGATTTTTCTGATTTAAGATAGTGTATGGAAAAGATAAATAGCAGAAAAATAAAGAAACACAAAGATATTATCCTGGTTCCCCTTATCACCAAGGGTACATCCAGTCCTCTTGCACACCACAAGAGATTTTCCACTATTGTTAGAAAATGTACAAGTCCCACTCTAGACCTTCCTTACAAACTCCTAACAATCACCCTAAGATAGCACACCACTATCTTAGTTTACAAAACTTGAAGAAAGAACACCACTTTCCTCAATTGATAACACTTGAATGGTTTAGCAATATGAATTTTGACTTAGATCAATATGATATAATAGGTGATGTACAATGATAACAATCCAATACAATTTCAAGTACACTAGAGAACTTTTCTCAATGATATGAAAATGTAAAATCTGTACTTGAAATATAAAAGTGAAACTTTGAATAAATCAAAACATTTTAGAAAGTTTGTTCAAAGTTTGTTCAAGGTTTGGTTGTAGGATTGGTTGTAGTTTGATCTGAAGTTATGGGTATTTATACTCCATAAACATCTCTTCAGATTCGTGGCCATTGATCCAAGAGCTTTGATGAAAAAATACAATGATCCGGAACAATTTCAGAATTGAAAAATTGCATTGTTTCCAGGTGTATTCGAATACAGGATGTGTGTATTCGAATACACCTCTTTGTAACGTTCAAAATTTTCAAAAATTACACCTTGTATTCGAATACACATGTGTGTAGTCGAATACAGATTAGTGAAAATTTGCCACTGACTTACTTTGTATTCGACTAAACATAGTCGTAGTCGAATACAACTTTGAGATTTTTGCTTCTGACTTGCTTTGTATTCGAATACAAGATGTTGTATTCGAATACACTTATGTATTTTGCCAAAATATTATTTTCAAACATTATTTATATATTTTTACTTTTTGAAAATCCTTTTGATGCATATGCTAAAATGAAAGGTTCTCATGTGCATTTGAAATATACGAATATTAGATTGCATCATGTACCTTTTACATTATAAAATTCTAGCATATTTGACCATAATTGTCTTTGATGTTTGACTTCTTTTTGAGCTTGCAACTTGATCACTTTCCTTGGTCTTTGTTTTCATCAAAACATGTATTTTACAGATTGCAACCCAATCAGAAGAAAAACTTGGCATAACCATCCCAAAGCCATTGGTCATTCATTTCACTAAGGAGGAAAGTATGAATGCCCCTGGTGATTTGAGGACCTTAATAGTTCAGATGCCGAGCCCTTTTTCATATAAAGACAACAAAGTCGTACCTTGGAACTATAATGTAGAAGTACATCTAGCTATACAGAAGAACAAAGATGTTTCTAGCTCTAAAACCACCGCTGTCACAAACGTTTCCGGAATAGGAGGAATGACTAGAAATGATCGGATATACTCCCCAGGTAAATCACAAAGATAAATGAAAGTGGTGTTTGAGAAGGCATACACAGATAAAGAAGAAAAGAAAGTCGAAAATGAGAAGTGGAAAATGAGGTTTCTAATGAAGAAGCTCACGAATTTCTCAAAAATCATCAAACAGAGTGAATACAAAATAGTCGACCAACTCAACCATACTCCTACAAGGATCTCATTGTTATCCCTATTGATGAATTCTGAGTCCCACCAGAAGTAATTGATGAAAATACTAAATGAGGCTCATGTCACTCACGACATCACTGTGGACAAATTTGGAGGCATCATAAATAACATCACAGCCAACAATCACCTAACTTTCACAGATGATGAGCTCCCGACCGAAGGGAGAGGGCATAATAAAGCACTACACATAACAGTAATGTGCCTCGACCATATAATGTCAAGAGTCCTCATTGAAAATGGCTCCTCACTGAATGTCATATCAAAATCAACATTAGCAAAACTACCTTGTGATGGTACATATATGAGACCAAGTCCCATGGTTGTTAGAGCTTTCGATGAGAGTCGCAGAGAAGTAATGGGGGAAATCGATCTCCCAGTTCAAATAGGCCCGATCACATTTGAAATCATGTTTCACGTGATGGATATTGTACCCGCTTATAGTTGCTTATTGGGGAGGCGATGGATCCATTATGTCGGCGTAGTGCCGTCAACCTTACACCAAAAGATGAAGTATATGATAAATGACCAATTGGTAATCGTATCAGGAGAAGGAGATTTGTTGGTGAGTAATTTGTCCACCACACCTTATGTTGAGACAACATAAGACGCTCTAGAAACTGCCTTCCAAACACTAGAAATCGTGGACACCGCTTACGTCGAGACGACACCTATAGAACCACATATGTCAAACACTGCTACTATGGTGGCTAAGTTCATGTTGAGTAGAGGACACCATCAGTGGCATGGGTTGGGGAAGGATGAAGAAGGGCTCAAAGAACCGGTGGAACTTCCTGAAAATAGAGATAAGTGGGGTTTAGGTTACAAACCCACCAGGGATGACAAACGGAGATTGGTCAAAGAGAAAAAAGAAAAAAGAAAAAAGATTAGCTCGAATTGAAAATCGAGAGCCAAGAATCTAAAGGATTCCCATCTGTGACATTCGACGGAGTTTCCAAAGTGCAAGACCAACAAGTGAAATGCATATTGCGGCAGCTGAAGATGACATGTTTGATGGGGAAGCTAATTGGATTCGTCCATATGGTGTAGGGGCAGAAATCAAGAATTGGAAAGTAGTCAATCACCTATAATATTTAATGCAATTCCCATGTAATTCTAAAAGCATTATTACTGTTACTAAGACCTTAAGATGTTTCATTATATTTAGGATGAATACAATGTTGTTTTTCCAATACTTTGAAATTTCAATAAATGCATTCTCATTTTGTTTTCTTATTGTTCTTTCTCACCACTTTCATATGTTATATTCATTCGCCATTTTTATTTTTTATTTTTCCTTCTTTCTCCTTATCCTACCCTTGAATCCTGCAGATTTGGGAATAGTTCATTCACAGACGACTGTACTAAGATCTCGTTGCATAATCTTAACCATCTTGTTAGTCAAAAAGAAAAAGATAATGAAGAAGATTATGAACCCCCTCTAGATTTTGTAAGAGCGGTAGAACGGGAAGCCCAGGGTATCATGCCCTTTGAGGAACCGATAGAAATTGTTAATCTAGGGACGGAAGAAGGAAGGAAAGAAATTAAGGTTTGTAAACATGTTTTGATGATGACAAGACCACCAACTATGGACAATGCAGCAAGATCAAAAAGAAGATCAAACCATCTTGAATAAGCTTCCAAATCCAAATAATAAATGAGTAAATGTAAAGGTATATGATACAAATCAATAGTTCAAATACTTGAGAACAATTCATATTTACATATGCATTTACATGTTTCGAAAATCAAAAAACAACATTAACAAATCATTTAAAATCATATTTTTGACAATTTGCATAAGTGTATTCGAATACAACTTAAGTCAGAAGCAAAACGTTAAAAAGTGTATTCGACTACACACATCTGTAGTCGACTACAAGCTAAGTCAGTGGCCAAGTGTATTCGACTACACACATCTGTAGTCGACTACAAGCTAAGTCAGTGGCCAAGTGTATTCGACTACACCATATGTAGTCGAATACAAGTTAAGTCAGAGGCTAAAATACATTGATCTGTATTCGACTACACTGATGTGTATTCGAATACAAGATGTAAATTTGAATTTTTTGAACGTTACAAAGACGTGTATTCGAATACACATATATTGTATTCGAATACACCTGGAAACATTACAATTTTTCAGATCTGGAATGCCTCTAGAACATTGTAATTTTTCATCAAACCTTTTGGATCATTGGCCACGAATCTAAAAGGATGTTTTATGGAGTATAAATACCCCATAACTTCAGAATAAAAATTAACCATCTTTGAATTTTTTTCATTAAACAACTTTGAACAAAATTCTGATTTTTCTAAGTACTTCTTGCATTAGATTTTCATATCATTCTAAAAAGTTCTCAAGTACTTGAATTACTATTGAGTTGTTTATCAATATACCACATCTTAGATCTATTCAAACCTTATTGTATCATTTGTACAAATAAGATAGTGGTGTGCTATCTTAGAAGAGTTGTTAGAAGTTTTGTACCAAGAATCCCAGGGTGGGAATTGTACATTTTCTGACAAGTAGTTGATTTAATCTCTTGTGGTGTGCAAGAGGACAGGACGTACCCTTGGTTATAAGGGGAACCAGGATAAATCTACCGTGTTCATTTACTTACTGCAATTTTTTATTAAGCCTTGTTCTTAAAACTCAGAAAATCTGATTACCATATCACTTAAAACAAGAAAAATTACTAACACCTAATTCACCCCCCCCCCCCCCTCTTAGGCGTACTTCATACTTACAATTGGCATCAGAGCAGGTTAAGGTAACTTATTCCTCGATCAATTACTCATGGCTTCCCGCACAACCTGTTTTTAGAGATGGTGGTAGCAGTACCAAGCCACCATGTTTTGTTGGAGAACACTATGATTTCTGAAGATACGCATGCAGGCGTATCTTGAGGCACAAGGAGATGATATATGGGAAGCAGTAGAAAACGGTCCCTATGTTCCAACAACGGTTATCAATAATAAAGAAGAAGTTAAGATAAAAGGCTCATGGACAGATGATGACAAAAGGAAGTATTGTTTGATAAAAAGGCTAAGAATATATTACAATCTGCACTAGGAATGGATGAGTTTTTCCGCATATCTCACTCTAAAAACAGCAAAAGAAATTGGATAACTTGGAAGTAACTCACGAAAGCAGCAGCATTGAGGTAAAAAGATCCCAAACTCAAACACACTATCACAAGAATATGAGGGGGGTGTTATTTCGCATGCAGCCCGGAGAATCTATTCTAGATTTACAGGAAAGGTATCCCCATTTAACCAATCATTTGACAGCACTTGGAAAAATCTTCACAAATGATGAACTAAATCTAAAAGTACTAAGGTCATTGACAAGGGCATGGCAACCAAAAAGTTACAGCATATCGGAAAAGAAAAGCTTGTCCAAGATGTCTCTCTCTGCACTATTTGGAAAACTTCAAGAGCATTGAAATCGAACTCGGAAAGGCTAGAACAAAATGAAAGTCAAGAAAAGAAGAAACAAAAATATTGCTTTAGAAAGACTGATCAAGATGAACAAAGCAAAGAGAATGATTCAGATGAAAGATGAAATATATCCTTCTTGTTAAGAAATTCGGTAAATTTCTTTTAAAAAACGATAGAACATTCAAAAAGAAAAGCTTCAAGAAGAAAGATAATTCTACATCAAATCAAAATTCACTTGCTTCGAAGTGGAAAACAAGGACATATAAAAGCAGACTCCAAACATTGCTAAAAGATTTTCAACAAGAAAGAAGACTTCGAAATCATACATAGCTGGGAAGAACAATGCAGTGAGTTTCCATCTTCAGAAAAACAGAAAGTGAAGAATGCGCAATGTTGCATTAACTGGACTCGCATCCAATCAAGAGTATAAGAGGTTTAGTAATATAGACTCCTGCATTATAATAAGACTATAATGAATTAATATAGAATAACAATGATGCTCAAATCAATAAAAGAACTACTTATTGAAGTGTAAATCTGTGTAAACTAGGTATCAAACAAAAGAAACAAATCCACAGTTTACAAGAAAAGTTGATATATGGAAAAATTCAGAAAATAAAAAGAATTCGCATGCAAATAATGTGAATCCCTCTCTTTCAAAATTGTTCAATTAAATAGAGTGAATTGAACGGTATGAAAAAGGACAATTAGGATTGGGAATGTTTCTTAAACATGCAAGATACTCAATATGATAAAAGTGGTCTTGGATACTCAAAATTGATAAACCCAATTTGAACAGAAACTATTTTTTGTTAAAGCGAGTAGTCAATCTCATCAAAAGATTATATATATGAATAAAGGATGATTTATAACATAAGAATTATCACATAAATCTCATACATATTTCTTATGTGGTCTCATGGTCCAATACAACCTAATACATGTCCATATAGAAACATTAGTGTTCCAAAAGGTCATTTCATATGGGTAAGAAAGGTACTAACCCATCAGGACCCATAGCACATTGGGCTACCTAATAAAGTTGATTTCATTTTGTAGGGTAAGCAACAAGAGACTTCAAAACATGGTGGTACTTGGATAGAGGCTGCTTCCAAATCACATGAGGTGATATAACAAAAATTTCAGCTTAACACTTGAGTCAAAAGCGGACATGTAGTATATGGAGACAACAACAAGGAAAAATTTAGGCATTGGAAAAGTTGGTAACAGTCACATCTCCTCAATTGAAGAGTCTTTATATGTTGAAGGTCTCTAAACATAATCTCATAAGCATCAGCCAGCTTTGTGACAAAGGATAAAGAGTTTTTTTTAATAAAGATGAGTGCGTCAATCCAACAATGAGCTACAATGAAACTCAGTTTGTTGGTAAGCGTTTCCAAAAAACATTTTCATACTAAATTTAGAAGCATTATCCTGAAAAATGGAATGTCTTTTGGTAAGCCGACAATAATGATGCTTGGCTATGCCAATAAGAGATTTGCTCATATTACATGGATCATTTAAACAAATTGGTCAAGCATGATCTTGTTGTAAAGGCTTAACAAAAATAAAATTTATAAAGGATACAATTAATGTGACGGCTTGTCAAAAGGAAAACAAACAAAAAGTTCTTTCAACAAAAATGTCCATTTCAACTTCTAGACACACTACAAGTTGTACATATGCGAATTTGTTTGGTCCATCAAGAACCAAAAGTCTTGTGTGAAACTCATATGGACTAAGTTATTGTTGATGGATCAAGGTTCACTTGGACCTTAATTTTGGCAAATAAAAATGAAGCTTTTAAGGCATTTAAAAACTATGCCCAAGCTAGTCCAAAATGAACAATCTGCCAGTGTATCAATTAGAAGTGATCATGGAAAGGAATTTCAAAATACTTCATTTGAAGAATTTTGTGAAGAAAATGGCATTTTTTCACAATTTTCTGCACCAAGAAATACCACAACAAAATGGGGTCGTTGAGAGAAAGAATAGATCCTTTAATAGAGCTTTGCTAGAACTATGCTAAGCTACTCAACTCTACCAAAGTACTTTTGGGCAGATGCTGTAACACAGCATGCTATGTTTCCAAACCGGGTAATTATTAGGCCAAATTCTTAAGAAAACTCCATATGAACTTTAACAAAGGTAGAAAAACCCAATATCTCTCACTTTCACATTTTTGGATGTAAATGTTTTGTTGGTTAAATAATGGTAAAGGACAACCTTGGAAAATTTGATGAAAAAGCTATGAAGGTTATATTCTCGTTTTCTCTTTATCTAGTAAAGCAATTAGAATCTTTAAATAAAAAGAACCTTATTAGTTGAAGAATCAATGCATGTACCTTTGATGAACTAACCCATAAAAGAAGAAAAATATTATTTCTTGTGATGATGAGAGTTTTTGAAAGCAATGATCCAAGCAAGAACTTCAACAAGAAAGTGGAGTCATATCTGAAAGGCAAAGTGATGATCTTCCTAAGAATGGAGAACCCATAGAATAACACCCCTATTGACAACATCATAGGTGATATAAATAAAGGAGTCACCAAGGTTAAAAATGCAAGATCTTGCTTAAACATGGCGTTTGTTTCTCAAATCAACCCTCCAAAATGGTGAAGCACTTAAGATGATCAATGGATACTTGCCATGCAAGAAGAAACTCAATCAATTCCGAAGAAGCCCAAGTTGGGAACTTGTTCTAATCCTGGAAATAAACACATGCATCCCATTGTACAAATGGGTGTTCAAAAATAAACTAGATGAAAATGGCATAGTTTCGCATCAAAGCTAATTGGTTGCTCAAGCTGAATACAATCAAAGGAAGGGATAGATTTGACGAAACACTTTGCTCCGGAGCAGATTTAGAGGTAAATAACGTCTCTATAGCAATATGCTTGCTCATGAATTTGATTTATATCAACATGACGTTGAAAAGTAGCATTTCTCATGGTACAAAATGAAGAAGTTTATGTCAAGCAAGCCCCCTGGCATTTCAAAGGTTCCAAAAAACCCCCTGCACCACGTTTAACAAATTGACAAAGGCTCTTTATGCGTCTAAAAACAGCTCCAAGAGCTTGGTATGACAGATCTAAGCACCTTGTTATGTGAACGGGATTGACAAGGTGAAGTTGATAAACGGTTATTGTCAAAAGAAAAATTGGTCACACATTATTGGTTCAAATTTATGTGATGATATAATATTTGGATCAACCAACAAGGACAATATGTGAAGAA
>PGWS01036853.1:0-21755 GCA_002896235.1 Cicer reticulatum
CATGCTAACAGGGTTTCCAGCTGCTATTGAAGCTATATGGGTTCCATGCCCATTTGTGTCTCTTGGAGATACGCTCGTCTTATTATTAAATTTACTTTTATAATATCTAGCTCCAATTATATTACTCCAAAAAAAGTATTGTATATATTATTAGCATTTCAACATAAGTTATAGAGATATTGAAAAATCTACCCATATGAGATACCTAGCAGTCACATTATGGTCGTAGAATGAGATAGACAACTCATAGTATCTTTGTATTTTAAATCATTTTGAGGATGGTAAAATATGTGTCTTAGATCTTCATTCAACAACAATATCCATTTACTGTGGTGATTAATTTTTTTTGCAACTTTAGGAAATTGACTATGAATTTATAGGCATATTACTTGTTGCAGTGGAAATCAAAAGCTTGGCAGAGTCCCTTCACATCTGCTAGGCAGGTGGAGCTCAATCCTATATCATTGAAACTCTGAGACTCCGGCCAAATCCCTGTCATGATCGATTACTCCTATATAATGTCACTCTCTGGTTGTGCCTCTCACATTATTTAGGAAACCCAATAAGTCCCAAAGATTTATGTGGTGAGACTTGATTTGGTTTTTTCATTGGGAAAGACAGATACAACCCTTCATGCACTGCATATACAATTTTCAATGGTAACAAACATACAATATTTAAGTAGAAAAGATTGGTCATTTTTCAATTAAAAAATATATAATTTCTTATTACGGCCTTTTATTAGCTTCTTCCTCTGTTAAGTCTGCCACAAAGCCACTAAAACTACGTTTATAGTGCTTGAGTATAGACTTTGATTCTTGTTTGCTGAATTGTGAATAGAAAAATGGTAAGTAATTAGTCAAGTATACTATGTAAGTATTAAAGCAGTAAAATTTTCAAATATTTGCTATGTATTTTTAACCATAGACTCGACCTGCTTGCAACTTCCTGTAACATGTTTTGATGACGGCCCAATGATGAAACTTCATCGTCCATAGTCTTGCCGTGTAGACAATGTAAGTCTAACATTTTAAAACAAACATTTATCATAAATAAGAACGAAAGTCAAAATATGAACCATGACATTTGACAAAGATAGGATGATAGAATAGTATTTGCCTTTAGCTCATCTTTGGATGTTCCGTACATTGTAGCCAATAGTGAAGAAAGTTAACAAGGAGAAGCAAAAGATATACAAAAAGATGTCCCTTCCATTTTCAAGCTATGCACGCAAGAAAAAATGTGTAAATACAAACATGCAATGAGACAAGTGTGTAATAAATCAAATGGATTCTGTTATTGTTTTTAAAATAAAATAAATAAACAATAATAGCAACAAAATAACTAAACTTAAATAAAAGGCAAAAGAAACAGCAAGGCTTTTCAAACTTTTTTGTTTTTAAAAATCTACCAATGAAAAAAAGTTTTGATCTGCTTTGTGATAAATTGTGAAGTGAAGTTGTGTATTTTATACGAGTAAGGAAAAATGCATTCAAGTGAGAGGGTGCTTTCATTGCTTTGTGTATTTGTATAGGAAGTACAAAGAAGAAGCTAGAAAGATATTCAAGTTGTTCATTGCTTTGCTATAAGTGTGAGAATCTTATTATCTCCACTTCCATCCAACTCATCGCATGCTTTTTAAATTAGTGGTTTTTATCTATGCTGTAAATTTGCTTTAACATTCATTGTCATCATCCATGTATCAAACTATCTTTTACTTCATTTGGTAGTATATGTTAATTAGTGTCACAATGAATTAGTTGAAGCTCAATCTCTCAACAATGGCAATAAGAGACTTTTTGTATTGTGAGTGGTGCACCAATGCTTTTCATTTAGTGCTTTCTTTGCTGCTATGAGTTATGTGAGTGTGAGTGTGAATGTATTTATTAATTGTTTGAGATTCTTGTCCTTCAAAATGTATGTTAGCTTTTTAAAGTAGTCTCTTTTCCAAGTTATATTGCATGGATGCTTACTGAGTAATAATGCGTACATATCAATCTCTGCTTTATCAATTAGTAATGCTATTAATGTTAATTGTTAGTGGTTTTTTCTTTTAAACAAAGTGGTGTTTTCTTTTCATTTATATGGCACAATGAAGTTACTGCCATATCTTCTCTCAATTTATTATTCTTACTCAGAACTTTCCTCCATTCAAAAGAATATGGGAAGCTTTTATAAATTAGGGAAGGTGAAGAAAATTAGAACACACCACTCAAGTAAAAATATAAGCTCAAGTTACACTAATACTTAAAACGTTTGCAAAGTTTCCTAAAAAAAAAAATATTACAGTAATATGATGAAACATCGACAACTCTAATTGGTGAAATTAAGAACAAATATTAAACTACTAAAATTAAATCTAAATTAATCGGAGAAATTTCTTTGTAGTTATAATGTTGTATTTGTTGAAGTTGAAACTGGAGCTTTTGGAGACTGCTCTAGTTCAAGGATGTCTCAAAAATTAACATGTGTACAGTTTACATTATAAAACAAGTCTTCTTTTTATTTATTATATGCATAGATTTCTTTGGAGTTTTCTATAGTGTTGAAAGCAAAATAAAAACTATTTATAGGGGATTGTTCATTTTGTGGACAAAGATATTCAAGGTGGTGATTGAGTTAGACTCTCTCATAGCTAGTTTAATTCAATTGAAAAGTGTTAATTTTCGTCCTCATTTAGAATTATGGAGGATATCATAGTGCTAATGGAATATGGTGACTTTGGTATAACTCATGTGATGAGAGAAATTAATCCAGGTTGAAGACTATATTGCCAAATTTGGTCTAGATCCTAATGTTGGAAGTGTTCAATTTATCTAGTGTATCCTTTTTATTTTGAATGTTGTTAATTGAATATTAGCTGAATGTGTTATCCCACGCGTAGTTTTATTTCTGAATACTTTTGTCCCTTGAAACCAAAACTAAAAATATAGATAACTTTTAATATGTTTTTGCTGTTAAATGTATATATATATATATATAGTACTATATATATTATATATATAGTATATTTGGTATATTATATACGATAGAGTAGATCCTATATATCATGAGAAGGTGTAACTATTAAATGTGCGTAAATTAATGTCTCCAAAAAAGTATTTCATTAATTTTGTAGTTCCTACAATATATATAGAATATGTTTTTATTATTTTGTATATTATAATTTGAATAATTATAATGTTCATCATATTATTGTTGTTAAGATTATGATTTGTTATAAATATCTAATAAGCGTTTAAGGAATGTTGTAAGTTATCAGATATATTTAATTATGAGAGCCTTAAGAGCTTGTAAACGAATATTTAAGCATTATTTTATGTTCTAGATTTTCTTTTGGAGTGATAATAAACATTTTAAATTTAAAGTGACATTAAAATCTTTTTTTGTACTTCTATCCTTTTAATAGTTTAGAGAGATTACTCTCATAAATTGATAGACAGTCTTTGGATAATTAATTATATGACTATAGTATGGAATAATTATTTACTAATAATTCGTAGACATTGATAAATATGTAGTAGATGAAATAACAAAGATGAAAAATTATTCTTAGAAAATATCATTAGAAAATCTAGTCATACAAATAATAAGGTTTTAAAAGTCATTCACGATTTGAAGAAAATATTTAATATAATAAATTTATATATTATATATTAGAGTTTAATTGTCATATAGTATATTTTTTTTTTGTTACTTTAAGAGTAATATAAGAAAAATCAAATATTTTTAATAATTTGATAATATTAATTAACTAACTATACTAACATTTAATATATTATTAAAATGATATTTTAGAGTGTTGTTTCTTTTTACCTATAAATTTAGTACACATCACCCGTAACATGACTCACCATAAGATATCTGGTGTGATTTCCAACTCTAAAACTTAACAGTTTTTATATTATTTTACATCTAACGCATATGTATCAAATAAATCTCAGTCTCATATATGCAATTATAATTGCATCTGATATTTTTCTTGTCCTCTATTATTATTTGAACCATTTGTTAATTCATCTATTAAAAATTTATTTTTTTTTAGACGATTGTTGTGGATATATATAATATATATATATATATAAGATTAAATAAATTTTTTCGTTCGATGTGCAATATAAAAATTAATTTATTGTCTTGATTTACCTATAACCTTCCTTGTCAGTTTTTGCAAAAAAAAGAAAAGAAAAAGCCAAATGAATATTTCAATTATTCTTTTCTTTAATTTTGTTTTAAAGAAACACATAATTAACAAAAATAAAGAAAATAGAAAATACAAGCAGGAAGGATAAAAGAAAGATAATGAGGAAATCAAATAAAGCATATTCATCCAACAAATAACGAACCATCTAGGATTCTGGATAGGGTCAATTAAGAGCATTAGTAGTCGATAATAATTGGAAAAACTTAATATTTAGTTAACTAACAGTTGTAATACAACCATTATACTGTATACTAATTATAACATTATATTTATCTTAATAATTAACACATTTATATAATATCTAAGCTTAAAATAAAAAAATAAAAAGAAATTATGTACCAAAAAAACGAAAAGGAAAAATTACTGGAAACCAATTAGGAGATGAATTAGTGTTTCTCACATCATAAAAAACCATCACACAAATTAGCATAATTGAGTAGTGGTATGTCGGTTACATATGAATTAAAAAAGGAATTAGTATTTGGCTACCAATTGAAGAGTAGAAGGATAGGAAGTGGAGTGAAAACAAGCAAAAGGTTAATTATTTGTAGTGTAGAAGGAAATTAAGCAAGAGTTATATATAATAAATAACGTAGAAAGAGGTTTGTAGTATATATAGATGGATATATGTAAAGAGAAACAAATTAAAATATAAGAGAAGAAAAGTGGTATGTAGAGCAAATAATAAATGGTATATATCGAGGAAGAGAGTGAGTGAGCATGCATGTGACCATAGGCGTTCCTATCATGTAGTTGATCTCTTAAATGTTAAGAATCATTAAATTATAATTTTAGTGAAGTGAAGTGAGAAATATAGAGAAAAAAAGTATGTACTATGGGATATAATTTAGAATTTGTGAGCATTTATTTACGGTATATTTGTTTACTAAAAAAATTATATAATGTTTTAGCAATGGTGAGTCAGAAATTCAAGGGGGATAGGTTATGTTGAGAGTTACTCATTATGACTTTATTATTTAAAAATAAATTATTTTAGTTTATAAAATTGTGAAAAAATGTGAGCGTTCAATTAGAGAAAATTAGAGAAAGAGAAAATAAAATAAGAAAAAATTGGCTAATAATTTTTTAATAATAACCCATGATTCAATCATTTTATAATTTTACAAATTATTGTAATTTTATGAAATGGAGTGTTCGGTTTTTAAGGTTATATTATTAGTGATCTTAAAATATCTTTATTTTGAACTACGAAGTTCGTTTTTGAGTTAAACCATTTAGATTTTAAAAGAAGACATATAATAGTTTTATCATATTAAATTTTATAATTATACTAAATATAGAAATTAATGAGTAGTATTTAAATATAGAATACCATAACTTACGGTTAAAAAGTGGGGGTTGATTGATTGAGGAACACTACTAGAAAACTGAATTTAGCGTCGGTCAAAAGCTTACGCTAATAGGCAAAAAGTCGATGCTAACGTTGATTTAGTTAGCGTCGTCCAATATACATCTAAAAAACATCCGACACTATATAGTGTCGGCCAGTCCCACTCTAAAAATTCGATTGTGTTGACGCTAAAGTCAGCAAGTTGTAGTCCACAAATATTAGCATCAAGTCACGAATGCTACGATCAAAATAAAAGAACTTTATTTAGGATATAGCGTGGTCTGGCCGACTCTACAGAAAACAATGAAAATCAACAAAACGATTAGCGTTGACGTCACGGACACTTTGTCTAATAAAAGTCAACTTTATTTATGATATTGCGTCGGTCTACCAATGCTAGGAGGTTAACAATGGAAAGTCAACAAACGATTAGCGTCAGATGTTCAAATATGACACAAAATTTTAAAAAGTTCAGTATTTATGCTAATGAAACATGAAACTATTCAAAATTAAATTTGACAAAGGTTGTTTTTAATTTAAGAGAATAGATTGTCACAACAAACAACTTTTTTAGGGGGAAGAAGTTGTGCACTATTGTTGTTATATACCTAAGATCCAGTGGTGAAACTTTATTGGGGGGACATTAAAACATATAAGATATAATCTAGCTTTTCGAAATTTTGACATTGTCTTTGTGTTGATATAACTTGAATTTGAACACATATTATATTGATGATTCTGGGTTCGAAACCAAGGCTACAGAGATGTCGAACTATGGACTTTTGCTAAACCAAAAAGATTTAAACCACTTAAATCTTTAAAATATTTTACGAGTCAAATAATATATAAAAATGTACAATGCATAAATATTCATTGATAGAGGGGGTTGCAATTTGTATAAAATTAACTCATAAAAAATTAACTTGTAACTAAAACCTGTTTGACAGCTAATTCAAAGAGTTATTATCAAAACTTAAGAGCAATAAAAAATGCCTCATTTCCCAACAAGCTATCAGTATATAGCTTGTAATGAAAAAGAAGTGAATGATTTTGAAGATAAATACATGCATTTGATTTACTCATTAATTTATGTTATTTTGCCTTCAAAATACAAATAGCAACATCAATCAAGCAAAATGAAAAAGCAGTCGATAATGGGGTAAGAAACAGATCGATGAAGGTTCCACTGAACAAATATAGCTTCATTGGTAGGAAATTCGTTTTGCAGTTCCTGCCATGGTGCCTTATCAACCTTTTGAGGGAAAGAATCATCCTCAATAGGTTGAACATTGATATCTATAACCCGAGTCCCTTCATAGCCACCAACACCAAGGGGAATATTCAAGTTCAGACCTTGAGAGCATGACTATTGGTTGGGGTGTAATTGGGAGCGACAAAATTCATTGATGTTCCACATATTTCACCCTTACCAGCAAGACTATCAACAATAGACGTTTTACCCTTGTCATCACTTACATGAACTGCTGATGAAAGTGGTGCACTATCTACATTAGTGCGTGAATATGGATCACATGGGAGAGTATTGAGATCACCAGAATTATTGATCATATGTACATCAAATTCTCAAGAATTTTAATTGTTGTCTCATCACATCACGCAAATCATCATCATCCACAAGATTCACCAAGTCTCCATCTTCATCAACATACCTCAGAATAAAATTTGCATAGGCGGTGAAGTTGAAAATAGAACTTATCTTAGCTCTTAACCCAACCATATTAAAATCCAGTCGACTGTTCTCTTCCACCGCTATTATATGTCTATAACGATATAATATTACTACTTTGAAATAAAATATAAGCAAAAAAGTATGGTTGATGTATATGATCATAGTTTCTAACGAGATAGATCAACTTTTCATATACCAATTTTTCTTATATTTCATTCCAGCTGGAGCATTTATTAGTAAGTCTATTCAAAATGAGATAGGCATCCATAAATCGCATACTCGTGCCAATAGAGCCTACTGGATCCTTCCGTTATTGATCCAACAGATAGCCCTAATATAGTAACACGGAACCGAAGTAAATAGAACCAAGTGTTATTTGTTCATGAAAGCTATAATACCCTAAATTTTATGATAAACTATTTTATTTAATTAAATAGGATTTTAAATAATTAATTTTGATGTTAAAATTATTATAAAATATATGTTAATAAACTTTGTGATTAATTTTTCGTTTTATAGATGATTTATATGATGTGCCAGTTTTATAAGTATTAGATTACATGAGCGATATAAATAATAAATATATATTTTACTCTTTGATCTATTTTTTAAAAATAATAGTATTTAGTGTAATATATATATATTTATTATAAAAAAAAAGATTTATACGATTTTACGTGTATATACGTGTACCCAATGTAATACTTTTATGTGCGCTTGATTGATATTAAGTATGCACTTAGTTATATTTAATTATTTATAACTATTTTCTATTTTTAGTTATATTTTTTTTATAAATAATTATCTTGAGTATAGTATGTGATATTGTGTTTGATTCTTTATTTTTTATAGAACTTATTATGACATTGTGATTTTATATATATATTTATTAAAGATTTAGTAATTAATATAAATTGTTAGATGTTATATTATTTTATTTATAATTTCGACATTCTCTAAATGATGGTAATATTTTAATTTGAGTACTATTGGAAAAATAAGTATTTCATTATAGGATTATTTGAATACGAGAATTTTGGTTATTAATGTATTTTAAAAGATTAATTATATTTATATATAAATTATTCAGTTTTGAATATATTAATAAATGATTTATTAATGAAATTGTGTTTTAAAAATAACTAAATACAAACTAGTAAAACCTATAAAAGGAGACCAATGAGTTTGACATATTTGTGAACCCTAATTGTTAATAAATAAAACAAACAAAAAAAGTAAGGGAGTTGGACGACGGCCGTAAAACCTTAAAAGAAAAAACACAACAACAATATATAGTTTGACACCCGATGATCGATAATTGTTCCAGAAAAGTTTCTTCGTTCTTGTCTAAATTTCTGTTGTTTTATTCATTTAGGTAGTCAAATAAACATACTTCCTCAGATTTTTTAACCATCCAAATTTCTCTCTAAAATACGCGACTTCTCTCCGTTTATAAAATTCCTTAATTTGAATCCGTTCTCCTTCACCGTAAGTCCGATTTGAGTGAAACCAACGCCAAAATGACCGTGTTAAAAATTTCTATTTATATATCCAATGATTTGTTTTCTGATTTATGGTAAGTTTTCTTGACCAAATTTCGAATTTAGTTTTTAGAGTATCTTCTCATAAACTATTTTTAACGTTTACCCATAAACTGTCGAGTTAGATCGATTGATGGACAAAGAGTCAATGAACAAAGGTTGTTTGCTCGTGGAATCGTATTTGTGTGTGAAAGCGTCGAAATAAGGTAACGAGTGAGAGAGCGTTTGAATTCATGAGTATAATATATTGTGAGATGAACGGGAAAATCGTATTTCCCAACGATTCATCCGGAGCTCGCTACGTACGGCAGTAGCCCTTTGAGTGATAAATTAATTAATCTGCAAATAAGAAAATTGTGAGATTAAAATGTGAAATAGAAATATTTATAAGGTGTTGATTGATTTAATTTCGTTAAATGTGTGATATTTGATATTATTGTGATATTTAACATTATTGTGATATTTGATATTATTGTGATATTTAAAATTATTGTGATATTTGATGTTATTGTGATATTTGATATCATTGTGATGTTTGATTTCAAATGAATTTAGTGCATATGTTTGATTAAATGAGTTTATGTGAATGCAGTGTATAATGTAAGTTTATTTGATGATGATGTGTGATTTATGATATAAATCTGTGATAAAATTTATGTGATGATAATGATGATGTTTGATTGATGATAGTGATTCTATAAAATTGTGATGAGTTTATGTGATGAGATATGATTAATGATAGTGATATTGTGATGATAATATTGAATTAACCCATAGTTGATGAAATAATGGCGATTTCAATTTGTGTCTGAGATGACGGTTTTAATGCAGTATCATATACCAACGAGAGGTAAAAATAAATATTGTGAATTTGTGAAGTGGAGATTATTTTGTCATCATATAGGTATAGGGCCTGACAATCCTAGTGATTCTGGGGAAGTACAACTGAATGAGTCTGATCGTGACGGCCTGCTGTCGAGCCTTAAGACAAGATTGTTAGACCTTGGAGATATTCGGGTGGGGAATTCCTAGGTGACTTGGAGGTAGCATTCCAATCAGGCCTGTCCACATTAGTGGTATCAGAGCAGGTCTGTCCAATCAGGCCGAGTGGGTCGAATGTCGATTATGTGTTACGATGTCAGTCGTGTCAAAAGTGAACACAAACGACAAAGATGGTTAAGGTTAGACTTACAATTGAGAATAGACGACACTGAGAGTGAGGCTGAGAGACAGGAGTGAGACGGTTAGAGTGGGGCTGAGAGATGAGCGGACGATAGTAAGAGCGAGGTATGAGGCCACGAGAGTGAGAGTAAGATTAAAAAATTTAATTTTACAAATCAGATAATGTAGCAATCGACCAATTCCAACGCATCATAGTGCTAAAATAAAAAAAATAAAATAGTGCTTGTTATATTTTACTTAGTGTCGGCTAATCCGACGGCTAATTATTAATAAAATAAAATAAATATTTGTCCTACTAGCGTGCGCTTGGCCGACCTAAATAAAAACAACTAAAATAAGTTTTTCTAGTAGTGGAACATAGATAAAGCTTATGGATTATGCTAAGGAACTCCGCTTTATCATCACAAAAATCACCATGATTCAAATATTACATAAAGTTTAGTTTATAAATTATTATATGATTTTGTGTTTATTTTATATAATTTTGTACTCTTTTGTATACACACAATAACTTATATTGTTATATTGTTTTTTATATATCCATATAACAGTTTATTTTAACTCATGTGCATCACACGAGTGCACATTTAATATACAGTAAAGGTTAATATTTTTAATAAGAACTTTGGGGACAGTCTTATGTTATATATAAAAAAAGGCAACCAAGTGCTGGCATTAAGCCACGATTGAGCAGTGAATCTAATAGCTTCATCTTTAGTAATGACATCGTTTGTCCATTTAATTCTTGTTGTAGCATTGACACCATATCCAATGTTGTAAAACTGAGCGAAGTAAGAGTTTTTTCAGTGTTTGTTTCATTAATTTTACATATCATATATCCATCTCGTTGAATAAAATAATCAAAATAATTATTAATGAATCCACCTCTCAAAAAGCCATCTATTGCCTTGCCAAGTAAGTCTTCACTGTAAATCGATAAGGATATAGCTCAATGATTGACATGATGGAACAATTTTGGAGAACTATTCGAGTGTGCGGTGTCCTTTTGAAATGAGTCATCTTCCACCACAACGTTTTCTTGTCCTTTAATTGGCTTCCTTACCAAGATCTTGGAATTCTGGATCAAGGTAGTACTGAACTGATCGAAGATAAAGGTAGTACCGAACTGATCAAGGTAGTACCGAACTGATAAAATCAATGGTTCTATAAATCTCACAGTTACGATAGAAGTGACAAAATCAATTGTACCGAACTGATATTTCAAAAGAAATGGAGTTATACATAACATCTCGTGTTACATATGCAAACCTAAGAATTAGACATTAAATTATGTCAACTTTAGTAAAAATATATATGTTTATGTGTGTTTTTAATTTGTTTATCTTTGCGTGCCTTGCGATATTTATTGGAACATGTGTGATGAATGAGAATGCATGTGAGTAGAAAAAGAAGGAATGGCCTTAAAGAGATCATATTTGCTACTGATCGAAGAGAAAAATATAGGAAACTAGCTAGATGTGTGTCACCACACAGATTCCTCTAATTCAATATTTATGGTAGAAGAATGTGAACCCCACAGGACCCAAAGTTACGATAAAAAGAAACAACATGTCTATTTCAACTTTTGTCTCAAGTGAAAAATATCATTTTCACTTTGCAAAATTAAAGTTTACTTTAATAATTAATAATGTTCTAGTATGTGTTTTAGGTTAATCGGTTTAATAATGTTTTAGTATGTATTTTAGGTTAATCAGTAAAATTTCGAAATTATAAAATTAAATATTATATTTTAGATTTAAATTCAATCTCGAAATTATGAGTGTGAATTTTTAATAATATTTATGTTTTTTCTTTCACTTTTCCTTTCATTTAAACAAATAGTGTTTGATAGAAGATTAGTTTTTGTTTTTTCAAGTGCTTGGCAAAAGATGATTTGCTCTAATAGTGAAACTTGTTAAAAATATACTATAAGTGTTTTGATGTGACCGATCGATAAGTTAAACAATATTTGAGGATAACTCATCAATGAAAATTAGTAGATCGAAAAAGCAAGATCGGAGAACACAATGGACACATCACTATCTAATGTCTTAATCAATCATGTATCTCACCAAAAAGAATCCACTAGTGAGTTCTAAAATCTAGAATATATTCTCAAACAAGAGTTGAGCATACTCAGATTCTAACAATCTCAAAAATCATTACTTTGTAACTCAAGGCTATATTGTTGACATAGCTTGAGTAGTGTGTAAAAATCAATTTTATGATTTAAAAGTTAGTTTGTAGAAATCATTTCTAGGTAGAAAGGTACTTTGTAATAGATCAAGATTGATATGTAAAAGCTGTGTGAAATCCAAGAATGTTCTTGCTTTGAGCACTTAATGGAAAACCTAATTGTGAGGATTGAACGTAACCCGTGTTGGGTGAACCATGATATATCCTTGTGTGATCTCTCTTTTCCTTATCCTTATTTACTTTTGTCTTACAATCAATTTTTATATTGATAAATTAATATTGTTGTTTTCTTTCCACTAACCAAGAACATTCTACGTTTGTAACCAAGATCAATCTTGAGTTAAATTCTTTAGTTTTTAACAAGAATTTTTTAAAAGGAGCAATTATAATTCAAACCCCAACGTTCTTCGTTTGTAAGCAATATCAATCTTGAGTTAAACACTTTAGTTTTTTACAGGAATTTTTAACAAGGGGAAATTATAATTCAAACCTCATTCTTTATAATTGACATTGTTACTTCAATTGGCATCAGAGTCAGTCTCTAAGGATTAAACACCCAAAAAGTGTTAGAGAAAAAGCTTAAGGAAGATAATGTCAAAAGCTAAACATATTGCTGAAGGAAGGTCATCACATAGACCACCATACTTTGATTGCTTAGATTATTATTTCTGAAAAAGTAAAATGCAGTTCTTTCTAAAGTCACAGGACAGTGGTATGTGACGCATCATCATAGATGGAGATTTCATACCTAGAGTAGATACAACCGATTCAACATCTGCTAAAAAGAAAGAAACAAAAAGGACAGTAGATGAAAAATCTACGGTAATTCTAAACTCAAAAGCTCAATTTTTTTTTATTATGTGCTTTAAGCATAGAAGAAAAGAAAAAGTAGATGAATGTGATACAACAAAGAAATTATGGGACACATTGCAAACTCACCATGAAGGAACAAGCCATGTTAAGAAAACAAAAATTGAAATTGACATACGGAAGTTCGAATTATTTGAAATGAATGAATGAGAGATAATCGGCGAAATGTACTCAAGATTCACAACCATAGTGAACAAAATGCGTTCTCTTGAGAGATGTCGGAATGAGTTGGTATTTCAAAATAAGATTGATGATAGTCACGTAATGGCGGCCAGCAGTATTACCCAACAAACTGGAGTCATCGAGCAAAGCATTCAAATGCAGAAGAAAAGAGCAAAAGTAGATCTGATAGTGAAGTTGCTCGTATGTTCAAATGGTTTCTCTCTCTTACAGAATATCTAAAACTTAATTGCGATGGTGTTGTTTGTTGTCTTAGGAACAATGCATTATTCAATGGTTTAATCAGGGACCCTTGTGGGGAATTTCTATTTGGTTATACTTATTTCATTGGAGCTTTTCCAGTGTTGGAAGCAAAATAAAAGTATACATATGGAAATGTTCTTTCTAATGGACAAAGGATATTTAAAGGTGGTGATTAAGTCAGACTTCCTCACGACTATTCATTTAATTCAGTTGAGTATGCTAATTCCCATCCTCAATTCTGAAACGTGGAAGATATGATAAGGCTAATGTATTATGGTGATTTTTGCATAAATCATGTGACGAGAGAAGCTTTTTAGACTATAGACAAAATTGAAAAATTTTGGTTTTGATTCTAACGTTGAAAATGCCATTTTTTTTATATAGTGTGTCTCTCTTTTCTTTTAAATGTTGTTAATCCATATGTAGATTTGTTTGTCTTTTTTCTTGTTTTCAAGGGCTTTTGCCCTTTGAACCAAAAATAAATAAAAATATAGATAATATTTTTTTATTGACAAAATAAATATTTTATATATATTTGTGTTACACATTATAAAAATATATATAGATGTCATAGCTATTAATATTTATAAATATCTACCGGCAAAAAAATATTCATAAATTTGTTAGTTTTCATTGTAAACTAATTACAATCTAGAATATTTTTTTATTATTTTGTATATCATATTTAATAATTATAAAGTTCATCATATTATTTATTGTTAAACTTATATTTTTTTTAAATATTTGTAATTAAATATTTAAGTAAGTGTATTAGACATATTTAATTTTTGATGTTTAAGATCTGATAAAAACATACTAAGAAGTTATAGTTTATAATTTTTTTTTTTTTTTTTTGAATTGGAGGAAGATGAAATACACTTTAAATTAAAGTGACAATAAAAATATTTTTAAACTCCGTTGTTTAAAGTTAAAAAGATACACTTTTATAGTGAATAAGTATTGGTTGAAAATTAATTTTATAATTATAAATTTAATACTTATGATAATATATTCTGAGACATAGATAAATATGTAGTAGGTGAAATAAACAAAGATAGAAAAATTAATTTTAAAAAATATCATTTGAAAATCTAGTCAAATAAAATAATAAGGTTTTAAAAGTCATTAAAAAGTTTGAATAAAATACTTAATATAATAAATTTACAAATTTTATATTAGAGTTTAATTGTCATAATCTATCAGTGTAAAATATTTTATATTATCAGCATATCATAATCATTCATATGTGTAACTTTAATAGTAATTATAAGAAAAAACAAATAATTTTTATAATTAAATGTCAGTATAATACAAAGATTAAATTTGTTGTCTTGGTTTGCTAAAAATGATTTTGTAGAGTATTGTTTCTTTGTCTATAAATTAGTACATATCACCTTAACATACGACTCACTATAAGATATCTCCTTTGTTTTTCTTTGTAAATCAAACTCAGTTGTAATGACCACTTTATAGTATTAAGATATAAGTGGGACTCATCTGCTTCGCTGCACCACAAGTCATACACAATGTTTTCTTTTTTATATTAGCTTAAGATATACTAAGTAAACTATATTGACCTCAAAGTAGTAGAAAATTTTGAAAAATCCTTCAAAAATCTTCTTAATCTACAATTGTTAGTATCACTTGTACCAAACTATGTACTTTATTATTTATTTATAACTTTAAAGATAAATTAATTTTAAATTTATTAACTTTAAGTTTTATCTAATTTTTTTTTGTTTATAATTTTTTTAGTTGACAAAATGAGTTCAGTACTATACACTAATAATATTGACAATAAAAATTGACAAAACAAACATAAAAGTTTGAATGTATTAAAAATTTAAAATAAAGTGAAGTATAAATGTACTTATTTTTCAAGAGAATACATATTTTAATATAAAAGGAAAGAGAAGTGTAATTTAAACTCCTCACCTATTTATAATAAAGATTCAACTTTGTAAAAGACAACTATTTTCAAATATTAATTAAACTAAGCAGGGGATAAGTTAGTTTTTCTTAATGCATGCACATTTTGATTGAGGTGTGAAACTACTCATTTCAATTACCTGTTGTCATTAGAGCTGAACAGATAACAGCAGGTGACCATGTAGGATGAAAAGATACCCTGCTGCACCAGAAACATGTGGACATGACATTGATGTTCCTGACACAATATTGAACTCTAATGTTCTGTTCTCACCAAAAATTTCAGAAAATTGGGGAATGTAGAGGCCAACTAGCTATAATATCTACTCCTGGAGCAGTTAAATCAGGCTGCAATATTAAACAAAAAAATGTTAACAACAAATTAACATGATAAAGATGTATTTAATTTATTAATTCATATGAAAGATACCTTGAGAATCTCAAGTGTAACATTGTTTGGACCCCTTCCTGAGAAAGAGGGCACCTCGGGTGCCAAAGTATCTCTTAACTCATTTGTTTTGAAAATTGTTGCAGTTGGAGTCCTGCAAATTGATTTATACAATAAAAAATTAGATGAGTATGGTTCTGTAAATTATTGTTAGTGAATAAGGAACTTTGATTTAATACCTTTTTAGAATGTATGTATTTGCGTATTTTGGTGGCATCCTTTTGGTTGTGAAGATAAACCGCAGCAAATGAAACTGTATGACGACATAATTATATGCTATCCCTGTATCAAGAGGCCAGCAGCACGTACTCTAAAGCTCTGATGCCCCTTCATTCCTTCGCAGAGAACAATTTTTCCTTTCACCAATTTTCACCCAATGAATTGATGGGGCAATTCCTACAATTTATAGATCAATTTCATTAACAAATTACATATTTGAGAAATATTCTACAATTCATTGTGTAGCATAATTGAATTAGTAGATGTTATTGATTAATTTATTGAATTCCCCGTAAAAGTATGTCATATTAGTGCCAATCCTTATTATATATATATATATATATATATATATTATATATTATCTTTTAATCATTACAGTATTTTTGTTAATAAAGAAATAAATGATGATATATATATATATATATTAGATATATATATATATATATATATAATAACTATATATATATATATATATATATATAGTTAACAAATTTTCACCTTCATTTGTTTGTCATAATTGTAATTTTTTACATTGTATTTTAATTTAAAGATATGAAGGCAAAATATACTTAGATGAATCTCCATCGAAGCCTGCTTCCTTATTCGGTGCATCTCTTGAATAGATAAGAGGATACAGTTCTCCCTTTAGATCAAAATTATTCAGAGAGGTACCCTGTACATGAACCATAGATATTGTCATTCTCATCACTGTTATGATATATAAAAATGATTAATCTTCTAATTAAATATTCATATCATCAACTTCCAAACCAAATTATTTTTGCTTAGATTTAAGAAACAGAGACTACTATGTGACTTATTCCATTGAATTAAAAGATCATGAAAAAATGATTGTCTATCATAGAATAAAAACAGTGGTTTACCTCAAAAAATGATTGTAAGGAGAATTAGATAAATAGCATTTATGTCGATATTTATGAGTGATTAGGTGGTTTTTTTCATTGAATTTAATGACTCATAATATAAATTATTACAATTCGTAAATGACTAATAATACTATAAATCTTTAAATAGATTCGTATTTTCATCTCCAACAACATCAAATAAAGAATGACAACTATGAGTTTATTTGAAGATTTGAGTTACGAATTTGATAAATTGGTTTTATATTACAAAATATATTAATTTTTTGGATTTTGTTTTAAAATTTTTGATGAAATTTTTAATTTTTTGTAAAAAAAAAAAAAGGATAACATTGTTGACGTTTTTAAAACATAAAAGATCAAATTGTCACTTAACAATTAAAATAAAGACTAAATCGAAAAAAAAAAGATAAATGACTAAAACGTTAACTGAAATTAAGTTAATGGAATCACAAGCGGTATTTAGCCTATATTTTTTTTTACATTTGTTTTCACAATCTAATCTTTTTCCATTGCCTTTTTTAGTGCCAGAAGAAGAGGAGAAACAATACCATTTACTGGATACCCACATTTTAACGAGAGAGCAACTCTTGAAAAAAATGAAGGAAGGAGCAACAATTAATCGATGAACACTTGGAATAGGAGAAAGTTATTGCGATTTCAACAAAGTATACTAAATTGATATAAGTAATAATTAAATGGTAAAATCGAAGATTGAACTCAATAATTGCGTTATACTATCAAATAAAATTTTAATTATTAAATTGAACAAAATATTTTCGATTTGATTAGACTTTTTCGAACTAATAAGAATAAAAATATAAATTTATAATTAATAAAAATGTTATGGGTGAGTTTCACTGTGAATCTTGTCTTTTAGCTCTAATTTAAATCTGTTGTTTCATTTCCAACAAAACCTAATTATTGAATTCATTCAATAAGTTTCTAACGATTTCCAAGAGTTTTCATTCTTAATCCCTTAGCGATTGAATGTTTAATCTCAATTTTAATCCCTATAACATTTATGACCATATATTTCATATACAATTGTTGGACAACGAGATCTTATTGCATGATGTAGTTTAAATAAGCGCAAAAAAAATGACATTTCATTAAATTTTAGACTAAAATTTTATTCGTGGGACTAAAACTGAGGATAAATAAAATGGGAGAACTATTTTTCTGATTCAGTTAAAATAGGGGGGCTAAAACTGCAATTAAGTCAAATATTTAAGTAAGCATATTAGACATATTTAATTTTTGAGGTTTAATATCTTGTAAAAATACTTTAAGAAAATTATAGTTTATAATTTTTTAATTGAAGGAAGATGGAAAACATTTTAAATTAATGAGATACTAAAAATATTTTTGAACTCGTCATTTAAAGTTAAAAAGATACACTCAAATAAGTAAATAAATATGGTTGAAAATTAATTTATAATTATAAATTTCATACTTATGATAATATATTATAAGCCATAGATAAATATGTAGTAGATAAAATAAACAAAGATAGAAAAATTATTCTTAGAAAATATAATTTAAAATCTAGTCAAATAAAATGATAAAGTTTTTAAAAGTGATTCAACAATTGATATAATGCTAATACACAAATTCAAATTATAATAGAGTTTATTTTGTCATAATTTATTGGTGTAAAATGTTGTATATTATCAGATACTGTTATATGTGTGACTTAATATAATTTGAAAAAATAATTTTAATGATAAATGTGGTTATAGTAAAATATTCTTTTACACATTAATGCTACTAATTAAATCTGTATATTAACATTTAAATATTACAAAAATGATTTTATAGAGTTTATTTTCTTTGTCTATAAATTAGTACATATCACTTAACAGTACTGACTCACTATTAAGATATTCCTTTGTTTTCTTTGTAAGCAAACTCAGTTGTAATGGCAACATTGTGGAGATTTCTTTCAAATAATGGTTTAGTCATTGCTATTATAGGTTCTTTGGGTGGTAACTTTCAAAGCGTACAATATCAACATTACCACCTTGTGTTGTCAGCTTGATGAATTTTGTGACCCAATTGATTTGTCATAGATTACCATGTTGTCGTCATGTTGTCAAGGATGTTGTTGAACTCCATGTTGTCGTCCATGTTGTTGCCCTCCAATTTGTGATTTCCGACCCTAAACTTCAAAGATCTTACATTATATTATTTACACAAATCACTATGTATTAAATAAAACTCAATCTCATATATGTAATAATTGCATCAATAAGAATGAATAAAAGAATTATATTTTCTTGTCTCTATTATAATTTGTCTTTTCTTTTCATCCAAAAATTGTTTGCCTTTTTTGAATATTTTGTGACTATATATAAAATTAAATAAATTTTTAATTCACGTACAATACAAAGATTAAATTTGTTGTTTTGATTTGGTTATAACCATCCTTGTCAATTTCCTGCAAAAGAAAAAAAAAAAGAAAAAGAAAAGACTATATAATGTTTTAGATTTTCTTTTAGTCCATACTTTATTTTATTTTCTTAAGTCAGTGTTTAATTCATTCTCAAATAAATATATTAAATCATCTCTAAAAAACTAAAGATGTGCTAATATAATCAAATTTAAAACTAAAATTAAAAAAAGGAGAAAATCAAACAAGTTTTTCACGAATATTGATTATTATTTTAAGTATTTAAATATGTTTTTTGGTGTTTATAGAAATATATTTTGTTAATGATTTATGCCTCTTATAATAATATTTTTTTTTCTTTATTACTAAGTGTCAATTACTAATTGTTTTTTTTAAAAAAAATTGATGAACTTTTTATAAACAATAAGTGACGGACATGATCAAATTGGATGGGAGTGCCACAAATGACTGTGTAACGGTTATTGATTAGATAACATTTAAATTATATTGTATCCTCATATTAATGTATTTACTTAAAACGAACTAAAATTAATAATTATAAACAAGTTATAATAATAAATTGTTTTCAATATCGTCATCTCAACCCCAATTTTTTTTAATAAAACTAACTCACCTCCATCTCTCATCCTAATGTTTTCATTCTTCAATCACATAAGTTTTCTGTAATTAAATTTTAAGCATATTAGACATATTAATTTGTAGATTAAATGTTCGTCAAAAATACTTTAGAAATTTAGTTATAATTTTTTTTTGAATTGGAGAGGAAAATGAAAACCCTTTTAAATTAAAGTAACACTATTTTTTTAAACTGTCATTTAAAGTTAAAAGGATACACTCTCAAAAGTGAATAAATAATTGTTGAAATTAATTCATAAAATATAAATGTAATACTTATAAATATATCATAGACATAAATGTATATGTAGTAGATGAAATAAATAAAAATAGAAAAAATATTCTAGAAATTATCATATAGAAAATCTAGTCAAATAAATAATAAAGTTAAAAGTCATTCAAGATTTGAATATAATACAATATAATAAATTTATAAATATAAATAATAGAGTTTAATTGTTATGAGCTATCAGTGTAAAATGTTTTACACTCTCAACATATTATAATTATTCATATATATGACTTTAAAATAAATATTATAAAAAAATATTTTAATGATAAATGACAATATGTATAGAAAATATTTGCACTATATTGTATACTAATTAAACTTATATATTACATTTAAAATTACTAAAATGATATTCATTAGAGTATTGGTTATTTCGTCTATAAATTAATACGCATCGCCTTAACAATGATTCACTATAAGATATTTCATTTGTTTTTTATTGAAAACCAAACTTAGTTGTAATGGCACTTTGTGGAAGATGCTATTCAGTTTTGGTTTTATTCATTGCTATATAGGTTGTTTTGGTTGAGTAACTCAAGGCGCGCAACAATTACCTGTAAGATTTATGGTCACATATGTAATTAATAATAAAGTGTGTTAGGGTCATTATATAATTAGCCAATACTAGGGTCAAATAATATATAATAAGTTTATGAGATAAAGAGCATAATAGTTATAAAAATTAATGTGTAGATACCAGGCAGTTTCTAATTTAATGAGAGGCTGAATTGGAATACTGCATTTGGAGATATAATAAATATAAGTTATATATAGGGTAATGGTCCCCAGGCAAACACAACAAGACTATTCAGTTTCAAACCCTAAAGGAGAAAACTCTCTGGTTCTCTTATCCCATCAAGAGAGCAAGGTTTCAGAGGTAGTTTGCTAAGGAAGATCACCATTGCCACTGGCTCTATCATCATCATCCATGGATTTCATCAATGCATTCCCACAGGTACGCTTCCGCCCTTGGTATCTCATCCTGAATTGCATGGATAGTTAAACTGGTATCAGAGCCTACGTTTAATTCATGATGAATCGGTTATGTCTTTATTTTAGGATTCAATTTGGGAATTTTGACATGATTGAAATCTTAGGGTTTGAAATTTGGGAATTGGATTTTCAAATTACAAACTTATTGATCCCATGTTATAATCTAGTTTTTTGCTTGAATTATTTTAATGAATTATTTTTTTTAATGAAAGCCTAATTATTTAATAATTTTTAATCAAGCAAAATTATTTATTAAAATAATCTGTGGGAATATTTTTTTTTTTTAAGTATACTTTTGTTTTTTTTTATTCCCACAGTCGGTTAGGTTGTTTCTTCTATTCCTTCAAATCACCTGTTACTTTCATTAGACCTGAATTACCTTTCGAAATGTCCCACTTGAAGAGCAGCAAAGTAATATCCTAAAGGCAAAAAATTGAAAAAACTTTTAATTGAATCGAGTTTGAGTTAGTTGAACTTGAATTGAAGCTACTGAATAGTTGTTTAT
>PGWS01036854.1:0-45833 GCA_002896235.1 Cicer reticulatum
AAATCCGTGTTCTTTTCATTGTTTATGGAAAAGAATATTTACTTGTTATGTTTTTTTTTCAATTTCCTAATGCATGTATTTGCATCTACTTCTGCAAATTTTTCTCTCTTCCTGCTTAATTAGTTAATAATTTGTTACAAATAATTATACTTTCTTATTAAAAATATTTTGATTATTTATTGTTTGTAGCCAAAATGTTATCGTTCATTCTTTTAAAAATGTTGTGATTCTAGTTATTTAAATTTGGGAAGAGAGTATGAAAAAGCTGAATATACATATGCTATCAAAGCAATTTATAAAGTAGAGTCAAAATAAAAATTGAGAGTAGCTTCCCATATAAAACTAAAAATGTTAAAGTAAAGTTATTCAATATTTTATAATGTAATATTTTATATATAGGTACATGTATTGGAGATTTCATTCTCAACATTAATACAAATTATATGAACATTTTCTACAAATCATACTAGTCACATACTAGCAATTAACTTAATTTTGATTAATTTAAGACATTATTAAGCTTGGTCCCCCACCTTAAGTTTCATATGATGAAGTATATATGTCTGTGAATTTTTTTTAAAGAATTAACCCTTACACTAAGCAACTCTACTAATTAGTACTACTATTCAAAACTCATATGCATGATGATCATTCATATGCATTTTAATACCCTCACACATCATCTTTCATCTATAGTTGAATGCTTATTGATACTAATATATCACGCTTTAACACAGTCTGCATAGACTACTAGTTAAATATAGAAGAAGAAAAAAATAACATCTAGGATAAAAAACTCTACCATAATAATAAAAAAAATATATTAATTAAAACTCTACCATGTTAATACTCTTAGATTAAGTTGAGCTTGCATTTCATTTGAGTGATGTCTTCTTTATTACTATTTTTCTTTCGATTCCCAAATTATATATAAAAGTTAATAATATTCTTTTTACTATTTTGTTAACTTCTTTAACTTTTACTGATTACATATATGAGTACTATGACACATAAATGATGATAAATAATTATTTGAGTGGAGGAGAGTTCTGAGTAATTATTTGTAATGAACAAAGATAATATACTTGTGTTAGTTAGATTATTTTACTAAAATAAATTATTATTTATTATTGTTCACTCTTTACTTCTCATATATATTATATATGTATTTTCGTCTATATTGTAAAACTTAATAATATTTAATTTATTTTAGTTTACTTACTTTTATATTTTTAAATAAAATAAGATAAAATAGTAAAAACCCAAAAGAGCTAAGGCAATAGAAGTAGTGGTCCATGGCAAGCAAAAAGATATTCTATTGCCATTGTTGAGAGAGATGAAGCTTTAACACTTGATTATTACACTAATAATTGAAGTAAAAGCATTGATGCAAGCATATTGGTTCTACTCACATGGATGTTACTCTAACTTCTTCTCTTCTTCTTCTCTTCTTCTTAGTTCTAGCTTCCTCTATAAATACATAAACTTAGTTTCACAAATATCACCACTTCTCTTCTTCATATATTTCATACTAATCATCCTCACTTCTATATCCTACAAGCTAACAAAATGTCTTTCATTTTCATTGTTCAACTCTTTCATTAACATCACAACACTACCACTTCCATTTCAACACATATATCCATAGTTCTCTTCCACCATACAAATTAACCTCTTGCTTATTTTCACTCCACTTGGACTTCATTTCACCAACACAACAACACTCAACTTGATATGTTAATAATCTATTTCTTTTACTTAATGATCATCATATATACTATTATATTCTTTTTATTTCATGATATGCTTTTTAATATGCTTGTCAACACCAACACTCATTTATTTTTTATTTTTTTAACTACTCTTACATTAGTCGATCTGTTAGAAACAGGGGAGCAGGCGGCAGAGGAATTTTTATTTTGATACTTTATAATAATATTCAAATTGCAATAAGTTTTCTTTTTCATTTTTACCTTAGATATTTTAAATTATTTTAATTATTCAGAATTATAAATATAAATAATTAATTAAGACCTACAATACTAATTGGTTGCGTTAAACTGTTTATTTTAACACATGTTGTATTAAACAGTATATGTTGGTTCACATTTATCGTTTATCATGGAAAACTACCAATAAATTAAGAAATGACAAATATACTTTTCTTTGTCTGTTACACCTAAAGAATTCTTTTTTATTTTTTTTATTTTTTATATCTATACTTATTGCTACTGACAAGTGTTATTATTCATTTAGATCAAAATGAATTTTATTTAGTCGTTGTTATTATGAAACCCAAAACTGTAATTATCTAAATCATGGTTATTGTTAAAAAATTAACTAGCCAATTTTTAATTATCGTATTTTATTTTCTCTTTCTATTAGGAACTCACATTAAACTTAGATATTATATATCTGAAATTTTTTTCTCATATTAGAAAATTGTGAGAATTTCTTAATTATGTTCTTAGTTTTTAAAATAATTATTTAAATTAATTGATTTATACAAAGTATACCATATTTAAAATTATGATTAGTTAAATCACTTTTTTTTACCAGGACTAGTTGATTCACATAATCTTTGTTTACATGGTTTATATTTGTATTGCTTTGCTCTCACTTCCCATCTGTAGCACTAAATCCAAAATAAATATCAATAATTTAATTCAAAGAGTATTTTTTTAATCTTTTATTTTATTGTATAAGATTATCATTTTATTTAATTTAATTTATGCTTCAACGTTTCAGAGAGTGTCAACTTCCAAGTAAGAGACAGGTTGGTCAATATGTACAATTTTGTATAAACCTTTTTGTTTCTTTCCTTGATTGGTGGAATTTTCTTCCAAAAATTATGATATAGAAAATGAACAAATTCCAATAAGCATGCAGACTTATATTGGTTATTTATATAAAAACATAATACTAACCATTTTTTGCTATGTCATTGGTAGCTTGAGAATGGAAGGTAGATTTTCAATTGGCTTTTTGGCTCTCCTCATTACCCTTACTTTACTTTCGGTGAAATGTTATTCATCTTCTAAAGATAACTTGGAGGCAAATACACTTCATCTTTCCTTAATGAATTCTATTATGAATATTTTTTGTGACTTAATTTGACTTAAATAAATATTTTCTTTTTATGATAAATATGTTTTATTGAAAATGTAGACTTATATTGTCTACACTGGAAAAAGGATAAACGATGAAACTTCTTCATTGCTCCACTACAAAAATCTACTACAACAAAGTTTACAGATAGGTAACATTATCATGTCATATTTTTTAAGCAAATAGTCATATATTATGATTTATTACTTGATATCATGTTAGAGATGAACTCAAGTTAGCGTTCAGGTTAAATATCTTGATATTTCTATAAGATCATATAATCTTATGAAATGATATTTTTTTTACCCTTTTTTTTTTCTTTTATGTTTTTAATTTATTTATTTTATGTATTATTTAAGAAATGATGTCTATTTAATGTATATCACATATTTTTTTATAATTAGAAACACAATAAATTAATACTTAAAAGGATTATTTTTCTTCTCTTATAACAATGTTCTAACATTATAGTAGAAACTTCTGTGTATATGAACTATTTATTTATTAGTTACATGAAATTTTTTTTCTTTTAGAATATTGGACTTCTAATTTGTTTTCTCTTTTTACAATTTTAGCAATTCTGAACCAAAGCCTATACTCTACCACTACAAGCGGAGTTTTAATGGCTTTGTTGCGAAACTAACAAAGCAAGAAGCTGACAAATTGGCTGGTGTGTAGAGAAAAAAAAATTCTTGAAAAATTAGTTTTCCTTTTCTTAAATATTTGTATAGTTGTTAATCATAAAAATTGATAATGTAGGATTTGATGAGGTGGTGTCCGTGTTCCTAATGAAAGGAGATACCTCCATACCACCAAATCATGGGATTTTATTGGGCTTTCACAATATGTGAATAGAGATAGCTCAGAAAGTAATGTTATCGTTGGAGTGATTGATACTGGAATTTGGCCAGAATCAGATAGCTTCAATGATAAAGGATTATCTCCACCACCTACAAAATGGAAGGGAACATGCGAAGTTTCAAATTTTACATGCAATAAGTAATATTCTATGACTTTTTAAAAATTAATTTGTCTATTATATATAATATGATGCTAATTATATTAAGTATAAATGTTATTGTAGTAAAATAATTGGAGCGAGGTATTATTTACCTTATTTTGATGAAACCTTGAGCTCAAATGAAATTGAATCTCCAAGAGATTCAATTGGCCATGGGACTCATACAGCATCAACTGTTGGTGGGAGACCGATTGGGTTGGCAAGCATGTTAGGCCTTGCAGAAGGAACAGTAAGAGGTGGAGTTCCATCAGCACGCATTGCGGTATACAAAGTGTGTTGGTTTACGGCGTGTAATGATGCAATATTATTGCAGCATTTGATGATGCAATTGCAGATGGGTTGATATCTTATCAGTCTCAATTGGAAAAGATTCAATAAACAATATGTATTTCAGAGATGGATTGTCTATTGGATCATTTCATGCAATGAGTCATGGAGTGCTGACAGTATTTTTCAGCGGGAACACAGGTCCACACCCTAAATCTGTACAAAATTTTCAACCTTGGGCAATTTCTGTGGCTGCTGGCACCTTAGATAGGAAATTTGTTACCCTGGTCACATTAGGAGACAATAGAACTTATGAGGTAAACTACTCTTTTTTTCTTCATGTATTATATTATTCCTTATTTAATGATTTCATAATATAATTAAAGTCACATCATGGTATCCTTTCTTAAATTAAAACTAATTTTACTATCTCCATTTTATGTTCAGGGAGTCTCTTTGAACACATTTGACCTTAAGGGAACATTATATCCTATTATTTATGGTGGAGATGCACCAAATACTATTGCTGGTTTGATCGACACACATCTAGGTAACTAGCTTGCCTTTATATCCTTAAAATTCACAAACAATTTATTTTGAGTTCCTCTAAATGATTGTTGTTCTACCTAAGTCTTAAAAACATGA
The DNA here is from genome assembly GCA_002896235.1 of Cicer reticulatum. NCBI lineage: Eukaryota > Viridiplantae > Streptophyta > Magnoliopsida > Fabales > Fabaceae > Cicer > Cicer reticulatum. The sequence goes on from PGWS01036854.1 coordinate 5,042, forward strand.
GTTTAATGGTATTGCTTACATGTGTCCCTTTACTAAGACTAAAAATACACATTTTTTTACAAGTACTACAAAATGAATAGCATCTTTATTAGAATAAATAATATATTTAATTTATAAATATTCATTTGTGATCAAAAATGGGTATTATTAACTAGAGAAAATATTTTGAAAATCGATATTTTTTTAATAAAATTATTTTAAAATTGCAGTAATTGCTCAACCAACTCTTTGGATGGTAAACTGGTGAAGGGGAAAATTGTTCTATGTGATGAAAGCATAGGAGCCCCAGAGGCCTTTAGAGTTGGTGCTGCTGGTGTCTTGCTGCAAGGTCTAACTTTTCATGATACTGCATTCTCCTACCCCCTGCCTGCATGTTACCTTCAATTGAAGGATGCCACCAAAATACACAAATACATACGCTCTACAAGGTATCAATTGTACATTATATATTAGCTAACAATAATTTAAAGAACCTTAATTACTAATCAAAAGTTCATTGTATTAATCAATTTGCAGCTTTCCAACTGCAACTATATTTAAGAGCAGTGAGTTAAGAGATACGTCGGCACCTGTGGTTGCCTCTTTTCTCATCAAGGGGTCCTAACAATGCTACATCAGACATTCTCAAGGTTACTTTCATTCTATGAATGAATAAATTAAATATATATTTATCATTTAACAATATTTGTAATTAACCTTTTTAGTTTAACATTAATTATAGCCGGATTTGATTGCTCCTGGAGTAGACATTATAGCTGCTTGGTCTCCAATTGCTTCAATTTCTGGTTTTCTTGGTGAAAAACGAAAATTGGAGTTCAATATTGTATCTGGAACATCAATGTCTTGTCCCCACGTATCTAGTGCAGCAGCATACATCAAATCATTTCATCCAACATGGTCACCTGCTGCTATATACGTTCAGCTCTAATGACAACGGGTATATTATAAATAAGTAGTGTTTAACCTTAATCAATAAGTCCATGCATAAAGGAAACTAAAACTTAGCACATGCTTTGTTTTAATTAATATTAAGCATTCACAAGTATTCAGAATAACTTAGAAGTAAGAGTGAATAAATGAATTTTTACAAACTTTTATTGCTACTATTTGAAAAATTGTTTTATATGTTAAAATATACATTTGGTGCATATTTACTTATTATTATGTATTGAGCTAACATAAATGGTTTTGTGTTTATTTTGTTGCAGCTACACAATTGAGTCCAGAAGATAATCCCGGTGCAGAATTTGCTTATGGAGCCGGTCAAATTGATCCTGTCAAGGCGTTGAGTCCTGGCTTAATATATGATGCCAGTGAAGCTGATTACATAAGATATTTATGTGGACAAGGTATCAATGAGACGACTTTACAACTAATCATAGAGGATGAAATCAGTTGCTCTGAGGCATCATCAGCAAGAGATTTAAATTATCCTTCATTGCCCTCAAAGCCTCACGTCCCAAGCATCATTTGAGTGGAAGCTTTAGTAGAAGTGTTACAAATGTTGGATTGCCGATGTCTACTTACAGAGCAATTGTGACCGCACCTAAAGGACTCAATATTTCAGTGAATCCTAATGTTTTGTCATTCACTTCACTGGGGGGAAAAACAAACATATGTTCTCATGATAGACGGAACACTGAAGAGGTCTATTGCATCGGCTTCTTTGGTATGGGATGATGGTAAATTTAAAGTTAGGAGTCCAATTATTGTCTTTGATGAACGAGCTGAGAGAAGCACGAGTGCCAATTTATATTGTATACATTTCATACACATTGTAATTTTTAATTTTCTATTTTATATTGTTATTGAATAAATTGTATACTTATTAAATAAAATAAGAAATTATCTTTATCTTATTGATTAATTCACAACCAAGCTCATTATCTTTTGTTTGCCCCACATCTAATATTACAAACAAAACACGGAAAAGGAGAAACACAACACTTTGACGACTTAACGAATAAAAGGAATGGAAATAGAACTAAAGCATAAAAAATTAGAAGCAAAATATACCATCCCCCAAAATGAAGCAGCATCAGTTATCAATCCTTACCATATTAGTCAATCTAGTCAAACCTTTTAGAAGCAATCAAGAATAAAAACGAACAAGTGAGCAAAGCATCGTTATTTATTATTATTTATTTATTCTTTTACTTATTTATTTATTTATTTTATTAATTATTTATCCATTTATTTATTATTATTATATTATTTATTTATTCATTTACTTATTTAGTTATTTATTTATTCGTTTACTTATTTATTTATTTATTTATTATTTTATTATTATTTATTTATTCATTTTACTTATTTATTTATTTATTTTATTAATTATTTATCCATTTATTTATTTATTTATTTATTTATTATTTATTATATTATTTATTTATTCATTTACTTACTTAGTTATTTTATTATTTACTTAGTTATTTTATTATTTACTTATTCATTTACTTATTTTATTATTTATTTATTATTTATTTATTTTTATTTTATTAATTATTATATTATTTATTTAGTTATTTATTTTATTATTTATTTATTCATTTACTTATTTATTTATTTATTTATTTTATTAATTATTTATCTATTTATTACTTATTTAGTTAATGACTTTATTATTCATTTATTCATTTACTTATTTAATTATTATTTATCTTGTTATTTATTTATTTATATATTCATTTATTTATAGTAAGTAATTTATTTATATTTGGTGGTTGTGTGGCTATAATTCTCTCGCGGACTATTAGAGACGACGACCGACAAAGAAACGACCCGTTAGCAGATCAGATTCGTTGGACGAAATCTTCAGTCGAGGTAAGGGGTGGGATGAGGTTCGATCTTATGAGTATATAAATAACGTGAGATGAACGTGAATGCTGAAATTTCCAAATGTTCATTCGGGGCTTACTACGTACAGTTGAGCCCTATTGAATAATAATAATTAATTAATAAGATGTGAATGGTAATAGTGAGGACTAAAAATATAATTTAACAACTTGTAGAATTGTCGTGAATTTATTTATATTAAGATTGCATGTTGTTTGATTTTATGAAATCTTATGTTGATTGTTAATGTATGAATGATATGAACTTGAATGTTTTGTTACTTGATTGAATTTGTGATATTACTAGAATGCGTCACCGATTGAATTCCTTATTATGTGATTGATGAAATTGGATTGTGTATTGTGAGTAGTGTAAACCAAATATTGTTATTTTATTGTGATTGACTGATAAATATATATAATGATGAATATTGTGAAGTCAAACTGAAACTTAGTGAGTAGTGATGATCGAGTAAGTCTGAGATATGTGTTGTAGATTTTGGAGTTAGGATTGTTTTGTCATCATATAGGGAGGGTCTGACAAACCTAGTGATTCGGGGAAGTACAACTGAATGAGCCTGATCGTGGAGGGCTACAGTCGAACTGTAAGGTAAGACGATAGACCTTGGGGGTACACCTAGTGGGGAATTCCTAAGTGGATTAGTGGGTTATTCCCTAAGGCCGAGAACTACCGTGCAACACAAGAGTACCCCGACTCTTGTAGTGGCATAGTATCAGGCCTCCTAACCAAGTACTTCAGAGTAGAATGGTACCAAATGATGAAGTATAGAGTATAGGACATGCATAACATTTCATTATTTTGATTGTCTTATTATGAATGAATTTGATAAGTCGTTGATATTATACACTTGACTGTTTTGAGATTGTGATAATTTGATTGTTTGCATGTTCTCCTCGTGTATTTTATACTGTTACATAATTTCGATACTCACCCCTCGTTGTTTGTGTTTGGCGTTTGCGATGGACGCAGACGAGTTGTAAGTTGCAGGTGATGAGTAGTACCATTGGAGAGACGGAAGTCATCATGTCCTGAAGACTCTATTTATACGCATTGTATTGATGTTATTTTGAGTATTTTTATTTTGGGAATTCCCGCTCTGATAGTGACATCTGGTGGGGACTATATTTGCACTACATTTGAAACATAAGTATGTGTACTTCAAAAAGGATTATGTTGTTGATATTATGATTTCGATGTCATTATGTTTGATGAAAATTTTGGATTTATGTGACATGTTTATGATTACGTGATACTCTTTATAAAAAAAAAAAAATTATTTAGGGTTTAGGGTGTCACATGAATGATATCTACTGGAGTGTTCTTGCTACTTGAATGAAATTGTGATATCACTTGAATATGCTACCTGTTTGATCTGTTATTTGTGATTGAAAAGACTGAATGATGCATGGTGAGTAGTGTAAACCAAATATTGTGATTTTATTGTGATTGACTAATAAAGATATATAATGATGAACATTGTGAAGTCGAATTAAAACTTATTGAGTTGTGATGATCAAGTAAGTCTGAGATATGTGTTGTAGATTTTGGAGTTAGGATTATTTTGTCATCATATAGGGAGGGTCTGACAAACCTAGTGATTCGGGGAAGTATAACTGAATGAGCCTGATCGTGGAGGGCTACAGTCGAACTGTAAGGTAAGACTGATAGACCTTGGGGGTACACCTAGTGGGGAATTCCTAAGTGGATTAGTGGGTTATTCTCTAAGGCTGGGAACTACCGTGCAACACAAGAGTACTCCGACCGTCGCGTATATGTGTCTCGGGTTGAGTTGAAGGGATCTATGAGGACTTGGCCATTCATGAATTGTCCGTCCACTCTTGCAGTGGCATAGTATCAGGCCTCCTAACCAAGTACTTCAGAGTAGAATGATACCAAATGATGAAGCATAGAGTATAGGACATGCATAGCATTCCATCATGGTGATTATCTTATTGTGAATGAATTTGATAAATCGTTGATATTATACACTCGACTGTTTTTGAGATTGTGATAATTTGATTGTTTGTGTGTTACCGTCGTGTATTTTATGCTGTTACATAATTTCGATACTCACCCCTCGTTGTTTGTGTTTGGCGTTTGCGACGGACGCAAACGAGTTGTAAGTTGCAGGTGATGACTAATACCATCAAGAGAGGCGGAAGCCACCATGCCTTGGAGACCTTCATTATTATGCATTGTGATGATGTTATTTTGAGTATTTTATTTTGGGAATTCCCGCTCTGATGGTGACATCGGGTTGGGACTATATTTGCACTGAATTTAAAACATAAGTATGTGTACTTCAAAAAGGATTCTGTTGTTTGATATTATGATTTCGAATTCATTATGTTTGATGGAAATTTTGGATTTATGTGACATGCTTATGATTATGTGATACTCTTTATCTTAATAAAAACAAAAACAAAAAAAAACAAAAAATTATTTGGGGTTTAGGGCGTCACATTTGTCACTTCAAACTCATCTTTCATGAATTCATGATTTCATTGAATTCTGCAATTGTCAGTTACCAATAAGTCATCAATATATATGCACAATAGGATCATTGCAGGTCCTCCATCTAGTGTGTAATGCCTCACGTAAACTCCATACTCCATTGTGCACATGATGAATCCAATTCCAATATAAGAATGAATCAATTCTTTTGTTCCATGTTATTGGTGCTTGCTTCAAACCATATAGAGTTTTCCTCAATCTGAACACCTTATCTTCTTTTCCCTCAATCACAAAATCTTGGTGGTTGAGAGACATACACCTCTTCTTCCAGCCATTCATTCAAAAATGTTGACTTAACATCAAGTTGGCATATCAGTCAGCCAGTAGCACAGGCCAGTGCAATTACAAGTCTAATTGTTTCAATTTTGGCCATTGGAGAAAATACTTCATAATAGTCTACGTCTGCCCTTTGTAGGAATCCCTTGGCAATCAATCTAGCTTTGTACTTAGCAATTATTCCATTTGTATTCAACTTCAATTTTTAGACCCACTTTACTTCAATCTTGCCCTCTGATATCTGTTTGATTCTATTATTTCTTCAATTCAATCTTCATTGGACTAATGATCATCCTACATTTGTAAAGGAATATATGTAGGTTGGCATGTGATGTTGGTTACTTGTTCCCATTCCTAGTGCTGGCTTTTGGCAATCTGCTTCCAGTGCTGGCTATTGGTCTCCTTTTGTTTCCAGTCCCAACTTCCTTGCTCAATGATCTTGACATCTCTATTGACCACCACCTAGAACTTCTGTGACAGTCCCTTATCTTTTATCATACTTCTAGTCATGTTTAAAATGGTTATATCCCTTCTTTTAGCTAGGCCATTGTGTTGAGGTGTGTAAGAAGTTGTTATCTCATGTTCAATTCCATTCTTGACACAAAATTCCTAGAATTTATGTGAAGTATATTCTCCTCTTCCATTTATCCTTAACATTTTGACAACTTCACCACTTTGTTTCTCCACTTTAACCTTGAAGTTCTTAAATATGTCCAATGCTTCACCTTTGTTTTTAATCAAATAAATCTATAACATTCTACTGAATTCATCAAACAAGGTTATGGAATACTTATTACCTCCTAATGATGACACTTCAAATGGTCCACATATGTCACTATGAACCACTTCAAGAATGTTCTTCGCTCTTGATTGAACTTGTGATCTAAATGAGTTCCTTGATTTTTTTTCTTGTCATACACACTTCACACACCTTCTCAGGAACATCAATCATAAGAATTCCACTGATCATATCCTTGACACCTAGTGTAACATCCCGCTTTTTCGAGACATTAACTAACGAAATTTTAAACGTAAAAATAAATATTCCATTTTATTTATTTATGATTATCTTAAATACTCATTTATCTTAAAGTCAATTAATGATATTTTTAGATATATTTTACAAATAATGAATCAAAGTATTTACAATCACTAAAAATAAAATTTAATACGTTAAACAAAAGAAACTCTTATAGTCAAAACTATGGATGTTTTACTACCCAAACATAAATCCTAGTTGGTCATAAACTTTGGACTTGTGGAAAACTCACCCAACAAGTGTAACCCCAGCCCAAAAGCATCTCGGAGCCTCCAACGACATGTTATTGTACTTCCTCGCATTTCTCCTATTGGGTTGACCGTGACATTATTCACTCAAGTAACATTATATGTGACGTCGTGTCAAATGTAAGGGTCATCTCCAAATAACAAATACAGAGCAAATATGCATGCATATATAGTTGTTATATAAAAATATAAATAAATCATATATTTCATTTAACAGTTAAAAATTACAATGCACCAAAGATACAAATCAACCAAAATGCACAATCTATTTGTTAGACTATATGTCAATGCATGATTCCGGAATATCACCTCCCCAGCAAGGGCTTCGTGGGTCCTTCCAAGCAACACCACTAACTCAAAATCTCTACAAGGATCTGTGGGCTCCAACCAATTATGGACACACCACATAACTATGAATGCATGAATGTAGACACTTTTGTTAGTAACAATATAGATCACTCAACCAGAACGTCTAAAATCATTCAGCCTTGTTCTAAACCAACCTAGTTTAGACCCAAAGTAATCACCTTGAATAACCACAACATGTCAAGCACAACCATTATAACAATGCATCACATAACATTCATTTTCCACAATTTGAACATGTCAAACACAACCATTATTAATATTCATTTTGAAGATAACACACAAATAAAACCAATACACAACATTACTGTACATTTATATCACATATAATTCAAGTAGGAAAGCGAATGGAGTGATGCCCTTACCGTTACTAAAGTTGTATTTAGAATTATGCTTCACAAACTCTTGTCTCACTCATTTCACATCTGCTGCTGTGCGAGCACGGTGTCTCCCTCTCTGAATGTCGTTTCCCCGATCCGACCGTTGAAAACATGGATATGAGTGTTATGAACCTGCTGTCTAAAAATCATCCTGATCCAACGGTTAACGAATGCGCAATCGATGTTTTTATGATACTGATTTAACAAATTCGGGAATAGAGTTACTCATCTCTTTTTGTGGTTGCCTTTTCTATCAAAATGGTCTCCCTCTCCTTCTCTCCTAAACCGTTTTTCTATATTGCAAAACGTTTTTGAATGGAAGGCATCCGTTTTGTTTTATTCATTTTTATGGATAACTGATATTAAGTGAGGAAAATAAAGAACGTAGTAGTAAGTGAGGAACGTAATATTAAATTAAATTGGAAAAATGTTGGTGATATTAAGTGGGGAAATTGGGGAACGTGATATTAAGTGGGGAATGTGTGATATTAAATGGGGAAAGCTGGCGTGTATTAACTGGGGACGTGACATTTCAAGTAAGCCATGAAACTTGTTTTTAACGGTTGCTAATGATGATTATTATTATTATTATTATTATTATTATTATTATTTATTATTATTATTATTATTATTTATTATTATTATTATTATTATTATTATTATTATTATTATTATTACCATTAAAATTAAAATAATATCATCAACAATTATTTCTACCCCTAAAGTAAAAAATATAAAAATAAAATAAAATGACTGGATGTTACATTCTACCTACCTTACACAGTTTCGTCCTCGAAACTGGCGTTAATGAAGAAAAAAAATGTGGGTCTTACATTCTTTCAACCTAAAAATAGTTTCGTCCTCGAAACTGACACTAAATAGTTCCTATAAATAACACGCTTATCTTATTCGTCGAGAAAATCTTATCTATCATGCTACAATTATTTCAAAATTCATCAAGCCTACGATTGATCGCTTCAAATCATTCTCATACATTTACTGTATGGTACTGTCAAACATAAAAGTTGAAGCTTATGTTATCATATCCTACAATTATTCGCAAGCTTCACAAATTTGAATTCCTGATTATAAAATACATATCTTTAATCTATAGGATAATCTTAAGCAATTATCAACTTCATACTTACTCAATCATGCAACTAGTAAAACTTTACATCAATCATTTATTTCGTTCCCTCGATAATTTTCTTATCCTAAAGTTTTGGACCATTAACTAACATACAATCTTAATTGCAACCTCTATATCACAACCCCTACAAGATCCACTAAGTTTTAACCACGCTTCCGTCGCCACTCTGATAAAACCAATTAACCACGCTTCCGTCGCGCCACTCTGATAAACCAATTAACCACGCTTCCGTTGCGCTACTCTGATAAACCAATTAAGAACATTATTTGTGTTCTTATGCAATATGCACACAATATTTAGATGAGGAAATATTTCGATCAAGATTCGAGTGGTGCATAAACTCACACACCATCTCTTGAGGACTCTTGAGACACATGACCAACACTAACAAGACTAAAAACATTCCCACTAACCCGCAATCCAATCTAGATCGAACTGCTCTGATACCATCTGTAACATCCCGCTTTTTCGGGACATTAACTAACAGAAATTCTAAACGTAAAATTTCAAATTCATTTTTATTTATTTATGATTATCTTAAGTACTCATTTACTTTAAAATCATTTAATAACTATTTTAATTATATTTCAAAAATAATAAATCAGAGTATTTGCAATTACTAAAAGTAAATTTAATACATTAAACAAAAGAAACTCCTAGAGTCAAAACTCTCGATGTTTTACTACTACCCAAACATAAATTCTAGTTGGTCACAATCTTTGGACTTTTGGAAAACTCGCCCAACAAGTCTAACACCGATACAGAAGTATCTCGGAGCCTCCAACTACATGCTATTGTATTTTCTCGCATTTCTCCTATTAGGTTGATCGTGATATTATTCGCTCAAGTAACACTATATGTGACGTCCTGTCAAATGTAAGGGTCATCTCCAAATAACAAACACATAGCAAATATGCATGCATACATAGCAAATACAGTACATCATTTAATAGTTAAAAATTACAACGCACTAAAGTTACAATAACAATGAAAATATAACAGTACAGTGTTTGCGTAATTAATAACCTTAATTCATCCATCCAACTATCTAGGTAGATATAGAAGTACTATATCACATTTAACAACGTTAATTCACCCAAAACCAGAAGATACAATATCACATTTTTTATAACGTTAATTCACCCAAAATTAGGAGATAGAATGTATTAGTTATCTTTATAAAACACTAGTCACACTTTAACTAATGAATATCCAACAGACCTTCTTACTTTATCTATATGCCAATGTAATGATTCCAGAATATCGCCTCCCCCGCAAGGGCTTTCGTGGGTCCTTCCAAGCAACACCACTAACTCAAAATCCCTGCAAGGATCTGTGGGCTCCAACCAATTATGGACGCACCACACAACTATGAATGCATGATGTAGACACTTTTGTTAGTAACAATATAGATCACTCAACCAGAGCGTCTAAAATCATTCAACCTTGTTCTAAACCAACCTAGTTTAGACCCAAAGTAATCACCTTGAATAACCACAACATGTCAAGCACAACCATTATAACAATGCATCACATAACATTCATTTCCACAATTTGAACATGTCAAACACAACCATTATTAATATTCATTTTGAAGATAACACACAAATAAAACTAATACACAACATTACTGTATATTTATGTGACATATAATTCAAGTAGGAAAGCGAATGGAGTGATGCCCTTACCGTTACTAAAGTTGTATTTAGAATTATGCTTCACAAACTCTTGTCTCACTCATTTCACACATGCTGCTGTGCGAGCATGATTTCTCCCTCTGTGAAGTTTCGCCGATCCGACCGTTGAAAACATAGATCTGAATGTTGCGAACCTGCTGTCCAAAAATCATCCCGATCCAACGGTTAACGAATGTGCAATCGATGTTTCTATGATACTGATTTAACAAATTCGGGAATAGAGTTACTCATCTTTTTTCTCTTTTCGTGGTTGCCTTTTCTATCAAAATGGTCTCCCTCTCCTTCTCTCCTAAACCGTTTTTCTATATTGCAAAACGTTTTTGAATGGAAGACATCCGTTTTGTTTTATTCATTTTTTTGGATAACTGGTATTAAGTGAGGAAAATGGAGAACGTAGTAGTAAGTGAGGAACGTAATATTAAATTAAATGGGGAAAATGTTGGTGATATTAAGTGGGAAAAGTGGGAAACGTGATATTAAGTGGGGAATGTGTGATATTAAATGGGAAAGCGGGCGTGTATTAAGTGGGGACGTGGCATTTCAACTAAGCCATGAAACTTGTTTTTAACGGTTGTCATTTGATGCTTTTATTATTATTATTATTATTATTATTATTATTATTATTATTATTATTATTATTATTATTATTATTATTATATTATTATTATTATTATTATTATTTATTATTATTATTATTATATTATTATTATTATTATTATTATTATTATTATTATTATTATTATTATTATTATTACCAAAAATTAAAATAATATCATCAACAATTATTTCTATCCCTAAAGTAAAAATATAAAAATAAAATAAAATGACTAGATGTTACACCTAGCTACTGCAAGCTTCTAAAGTTTAGATGTCCAAATCTTGAGTGTTAAAGCTAGTTTTCATCAATTGAGCTTGCTGCCTTCAAACATTGAATATCTGCAGCCTGAATGTTGATGAAAAATGTTATGTTCTTTGAAAGAGGGGCCTTTAATATCATCTTCTTTTGTCCATCATACATCTATAAGGCATCATCCTTCATAATCACCTTAAATCATTTTTGGACTAGTTGTCTTATGCTCAACAAATTATTCTACATTCCTGGCAATACAACACATTTTCAATCACCATTTTTTTGTCGTTTCTCCTCTTGATCACCATGTTGCTAGCTCCTTTAGCTTCCAAAGTTATATCATCAGCAAACCTGATCTTGCTCCTCCTTGATGTAACAATATCTATGAACCATTCTTGGTGACTTTGTCATGTGATTTAAACAACCGATATTAAGAAACTAGAATTGGGACGAAGAATGTTCTTCGTTTGTGGTAGCCATCAATAAGACTGTGTTTGAGTTTGAATCTTCTTGAGCAGCGCGTACCTCATCCTCATCTTCCTTCTTTTGTTTTCCTTTGTCAGACCAACATTCATCAGCAAAGTGTCCAAATTTCTCACAATTGTAACACTGCACATTTCTCTTGTCAAAGTTCTTTGATCTACCACTTGTGCATTCTCCTTTTGATGAAGACTCAGACTTGTCTTCAAGTTTCTTGAATTTATTCTTTTTCCTCTTCTTTTTCTAGTCTCCCTTTTTATAGGCTTGTGCTGCTAATGTCTGGTCTCCAGATTTAACCCCACTTCTTTCATCCATTCTCAACTATCTTGATTTTAAAGTTCCTTGCAACTCTTCAAGACTCAATATGGAAATGCCTTTGGACTCCTCAATGACACACACAATGTAATCGAACCTAGGATGCAAATACCTCAATATCTTTTCACATAGTTTCTGTTTAGTAAGCTTCTTCCCACAATCAACCATTTGATTAGTGATACTCCTCAATCCTGAAATCAAATCTGACACCCTCTCTTACTCCTCCATATGCAACAATTCGAATAGTCTCTGTAAAGTCTGCAACTTCACTTTCTTAACACTGGTTCCTCTAGAATAACACTTCTCAAGAATGTCTCGTGCTTCTTTGGAAGTTCTTGCATCAAATATTTTGTCAAAGTTGGTTGTGTCAAGGCATTGATGAAGAATAAAGGTGGCCTTACAATCTTTATTATTGTTTTCTTTAAAATTTGACCTCTTCTCCTCTGTTGGACTGGCTCCCAGATCTTCAAAACATTTTTCTATGATTTTCAAAACTTCTTGAAATCCAAACAATGCTCGAATCTGCACTCTCCATCTATCCCAATCCTTTCCATCAAAATATGGGATGTGGACTGAGAAGTTTCCTTTGTTTGCACTTGAACTCATCCTCACTTCACTCTTGTTTATCACTCTTTAATTTGGATCAATGAACCTCGTTCTAGATACCAATTGTTAGCTTTCAAGCTATTGCTTCAAGTGCAAGAAAATAGAAAAGTAGAATAGCATATGAGTTGTAGGACTTATTTATTGAATGATTGAAGTGTGGTATTTATATATGATTCATTATAACTGTCCTCTAACTATCTAAATAACAAATTAAGTGGTTAATTAGTTATTAATTACATACAATCAATGTTTAACTTGAATTACAAAATTTTCAATACCAAGAACGTTCATTGATTAGTCTGGTTTTTCAGAACTTGGTTTATTCTGATCAATTTAGTTTTCCATAATATTTTTTTATTTCTTACAATTTAATGTGTTTTTTTTTTTTTAAATATAGAATTTTAATGAGTTAAATATTGAAAACCAAATTTCAAAAACTTAAAGAACCCACCTCCTTTGCATACTATATCTACGATCTCTATATTGAAAAAATTATTAACATTTGGAAACATTATTTATGAGATATAATGAAGAATGAAGTGGATCCAAAACTATTGCACGTTTTCTTCCTAAAATATTTATTTACAAAATAAAGTTTCCAATAAAAGGCAGAAAATAATAGAAAATAAAAAACTATATTATCTTAACCAATCTTATTAATCCATTATTACATATTAATGGAATTATATTTAATACAAAATGATCGATGTATAATAACATAACTGCAAAGTTTTACAACTTCGTTTGACTAGATGGACAGTACCAACTAGAGAACCTGCAATAGCAAGTTAATTCGTATTTTATAATGGAAGCTCTATTGAAAATGTTTTTCAAGTTTGTAGGAATCCAAGTGAAAATTATTACGGAAGCTCTATTTTTCCGAGATGTGGGATTTTAGAGAAAAGGCGAAGAGAAAATAATAAAGATTTGAATATTATTGATAATAGATTTATGTTAATTTAATTGTAATTAAAATTTAATACTAATCTCTATTTATAAAGAAATATAAGCTCAATCCTAAATCAGAAACAAATTATAATAATAATGAGATATTATAAAATATTTCTATGATTATAAATTGATCATAGGAAATAACTCAAGATACTATAATATAATATAAAAGATATTAAAAAATATTTTTTAATATTCAAATACCTTATTATTTTATTAAGTTATAATTTCTAATTATATTTTTTAAGAATAGTTTGTCATTCTTCATTAATCCCACCTATTGGATATTTATCTATGCTATCAATAAAATATTATAAGTATGATATTTATAATTATAAAATATAAGATCGTATGTTTCTTTACGACATTTTAAGCATTAAAATATATATTTACTATACTGGCTTTTAATTTATAATATTTAAATATATAATTTTAACATAAATTAGATTTCCTTTGTTTTTTCTTTTGGTGGAATAGGGATTGAGGACACTCACTAAAAAAATTAAATTAAGGCAGAATTTTAGGATAGATTTATTTTCTGTCGCAAAATAATCCGCAACGGAGTTTATGACAATTTTTTATCACAAATATTTTATTCAAAAATAATTTAGTTTTTTTAGACGATTCATCTCCAGTTTGAGAAATGTCTAAAGTTTCGTCATAATTTTTTGAGACAAATAATTTATTTTCGTATAAAACTTACAACAAAAAATTTATTCTGTCACCAAATTTAATGAACATTGCGAAGGGAGAATATTGTTTTGTAACAAAAATTTTACCAATTCCGTCGCAAGCAAGTTAATTCGTATTGTATAATATGATATAATTTTATTTTTCTTGAAGTTGTGGTATTTTAGAGAAAAGATGGAGAAAAAATAATAAAAATTTAAATATTATTGATAATAGATTTAATAATAATAATAATAATAATAATAGTAAGAGATATTATAAAATATTTATATAATTATAAATTTATCTTAAAAAATAACTTAAGATAGTCTAATATAATATAAAAGATGTTATAAAATATTTTTTAATATTCTAATAATTTTTAAATGTGATTTTGCTAAACATGCATGTAAATATTGATTTTGATGCAATGAATTTGGATGAAGATGAGCAGTCTATATGTAATGGTATCTAAATGTTTGATGCTCTGTAGGCACCTTTGAGGTATCATATTCTTTTAGATGTATTGATAAACTATAATAATTTGTTATTTAGAAATACTTATGCTATGTGTATGATCATAGAACCGTTGATATTTGCTATTAGAAAATGAATTTATAACACAGGAATTTTTTTTTATTGAAATATAAATAAAAAATATAATTAACATAAATAATATAAAGATATTTGATTTATGATCAAATATAAAATGATAATATGTCTCGATTGTAATATATCTGAGACATAACTTTTAATTTTATTTCATCTCAATGGAATTATTAAAACATAAATAAAAAATATAATAAATAATAATTGTCACAATTTCCATTGAAAATTTTAGACGATAAGAAAGATATCAGTCATAACATCGAAACAAAGTGAATGTATTGTGTCGTAAATTTGGGGCAGAGTAGGAGTCTTGAGTATATACAAGAAATAATGTGACGAAATTTATTTGTCGCAAATTCCTTTTGAGATAGAAGTTTATACGAAATTTACTCTACTTATAATTTCATCCCAATATAATTTCATACCGCTAGTATGCGGATGACACTCTTAAGACGATTCATGGGTGCAGAGTAGGTGTTTGTTTCTAAAAGTTGACTTGGAGAAGGAATACGATGCTTTGCTCCACTTGTTCGTTTTTTATTCTTGATTGCTTCTAAAAGGTTTGACTAGATTGACTAATATGGTAAGGATTGATAACTGATGCTGCTTCATTTTGGGGGATGGTATTTTGCTTCTAATTTTTTATGCTTTAGTTCTATTTCCATTCCTTTTATTCGTTAAGTCGTCAAAGTGGTGTTTCTCCTTTTCCGTGTTTTGTTTGTAATATTAGATGTGGGGCAAACAAAAGATAATGAGCTTGGTTGTGAATTAATCAATAAGATAAAGATAATTTCTTTTTTTATTTAATAAGTTTACAATTTATTCAATAACAATATAAAATAGAAAATTAAAAATTACAATGTGTATGAAATGTATACAATATAAATTGGCACTTGTGCTTCTCTCAGCTCGTTCATCAAAGACAATAATTGGACTCCTAACTTTAAATTTACCATCATCCCAAACCAAAGAAACTGATGCAATAGACCTCTTCAGTGCTCCGTCTATCATGAGAACATATGTTTGTTTTTCCCCCACTGAAGTGAATGACAAAACATTAGGCTTCACTGAAATATTGAGTCCTTTAGGTGCGGTCACAATTGCTCTGTAAGTAGACATCGGCAATCCAACATTTGTAACACTTCTACTGAAGCTTCCACTCAAATGATGCTAGGGACGCGGGGCTTTGAGAGCAAATGAAGGATAATTTAAATCTCTTGCTGATGATGCCTCAGAGCAACTGATTTCGTCCTCTATGATTAGTTGTAAAGTCGTCTCATTGACACCTTGTCCACATAAATATCTTATGTAATCAGTTTCACTGGCATCATATATTAAGCCAGGACTCAACGCCTTGACAAGATCAATTTGACCGGCTCCATAAGCAAATTCTGCACCGGGATTATCTTCTGGACTCAATTGTGTAGCTGCAACAAAATAAACACAAAACCATTTATGTTAGCTCAATACATAATAATAAGTAAATATGCACCAAATGTATATTTTAACAGATAAAAACAATTTTTCAAATAGTAGCAATAAAAGTTTGTAAAAATTCATTTATTCACTCTTACTTCTAAGTTATTCTGAATACTTGTGAATGCTTAATATTAATTAAAACAAAGCATGTGCTAA
Source organism: Cicer reticulatum (assembly GCA_002896235.1). Lineage (NCBI taxonomy): Eukaryota > Viridiplantae > Streptophyta > Magnoliopsida > Fabales > Fabaceae > Cicer > Cicer reticulatum. Next base: position 21,683 of record PGWS01036854.1, read on the forward strand.
GTTTAGTTTCCTTTATGCATGGACTTATTGATTAAGGTTAAACACTACTTATTTATAATATACCCGTTGTCATTAGAGCTGAACGTATAGTAGCAGGTGACCATGTTGGATGAAATGATTTGATGTATGCTGCTGCACTAGATACATGGGGACAAGACATTGATGTTCCAGATACAATATTGAACTCCAATTTTCGTTTTTCACCAAGAAAACCAGAAATTGAAGCAATTGGAGACCAAGCAGCTATAATGTCTACTCCAGGAGCAATCAAATCCGGCTATAATTAATGTTAAACTAAAAAGGTTAATTACAAATATTGTTAAAATGATAAATATATATTTAATTTATTCATTCATAGAATGAAAGTAACCTTGAGAATGTCTGATGTAGCATTGTTAGGACCCCTTGATGAGAAAGAGGCAACCACAGGTGCCGACGTATCTCTTAACTCACTGCTCTTAAATATAGTTGCAGTTGGAAAGCTGCAAATTGATTAATACAATGAACTTTTGATTAGTAAGGTTCTTTAAATTATTGTTAGCTAATATATAATGTACAATTGATACCTTGTAGAGCGTATGTATTTGTGTATTTTGGTGGCATCCTTCAATTGAAGGTAACATGCAGGCAGGGGGTAGGAGAATGCAGTATCATGAAAAGTTAGACCTTGCAGCAAGACACCAGCAGCACCAACTCTAAAGGCCTCTGGGGCTCCTATGCTTGCATCACATAGAACAATTTTCCCCTTCACCAGTTTACCATCCAAAGAGTTGGTTGAGCAATTACTGCAATTTTAAAATAATTTTATTAAAAAAATATCGATTTTCAAAATATTTTCTCTAGTTAATAATACCCATTTTTGATCACAAATGAATATTTATAAATTAAATATATTATTTATTCTAATAAAGATGCTATTCATTTTGTAGTACTTGTAAAAAAATGTGTATTTTTAGTCTTAGTAAAGGGACACATGTAAGCAATACCATTAAACTCATGTTTTTAAGACTTAGGTAGAACAACAATCATTTAGAGGAACTCAAAATAAATTGTTTGTGAATTTTAAGGATATAAAGGCAAGCTAGTTACCTAGATGTGTGTCGATCAAAACCAGCAATAGTATTTGGTGCATCTCCACCATAGATAATAGGATATAATGTTCCCTTAAGGTCAAATGTGTTCAAAGAGACTTCCTGAACATAAAATGGAGATAGTAAAATTAGTTTTAATTTAAGAAAGGATACCATGATGTGACTTTAATTATATTATGAAATCATTAACTAAGGAATAATATAATACATGAAGAAAAAAAGAGTAGTTTACCTCATAAGTTCTATCGTCTCCTAATGTGACCAGGGTAACAAATTTCCTATCTAAGGTGCTAGGAGCCACAGAAATTGCCCAAGGTTGAAAATTTTGTACAGATTTAGGGTGTGGACCTGTGTTCCCCGCTGAAAATACTGTCAGCACTCCATGACTCATTGCATGAAATGATCCAATAGACAATCCATCTCTGAAATACATATTGTTTATTGAATCTTTTCCAATTGAGACTGATAAGATATCAACCCCATCTGCAATTGCATCATCAAATGCTGCAATAATATTTGCATCATTACACGCTGTAAACCAACACACTTTGTATACCGCAATGCGTGCTGATGGAACTCCACCTCTTATTGTTCCTTCTGCAAGGCCTAACATGCTTGCCAACCCAATCGGTCTCCCACCAAAAGTTGATGCTGTATGAGTCCCATGGCCAATTGAATCTCTTGGAGATTCAATTTCATTTGGGCTCAAGGTTTCATCAAAATAAGGTAAATAATACCTCGCTCCAATTATTTTACTACAATAACATTTATACTTAATATAATTAGCATCATATTATATATTATAGACAAATTAATTTTTTAAAAAGTCATAGAATATTACTTATTGCATGTAAAATTTGAAACTTCGCATGTTCCCTTCCATTTGGTAGGTGGTGGAGATAATCCTTTATCATTGAAGCTATCTGATTCTGGCCAAATTCCAGTATTAATCACTCCAACGATAACATTACTTTCTGAGTTATCTCTATTCACATATTGTGAAAGCCCAATAAAATCCCATGATTTGGTGGTATGGAGGTATCTCCTTTCATTAGGAAACACGGACACCACCTCATCGAATCCTACGTTATCAATTTTTATGATTAACAACTATACAATTATTTAAGAAAAGGAAAACTAATTTTTCAAGAATTTTTTTTTCTCTACACACCAGCCAATTTGTCAGCTTCTTGATTAGTTAGTTTCGCAACAAAGCCATTAAAACTCCGCTTGTAGTGGTAGAGTATAGACTTTGGTTCAGAATTGCTAAAATTGTAAAAAGAGAAAACAAATTAGAAGTCCAATATTTCTAAAAGAAAAAAAATTTCATGTAACTAATAAATAATATACGCTAGAGTTTCTACTATAATGTTAGAACATTGTTATAAGAGAAGAAAAATAATCCTTTTAAGTATTAATTTATTGTGTTTCTAATTATAAAAAAAATATGTGATATACATTAAATAGACATCATTTCTTAAATAATACATAAAATAAATAAATTAAAAACATAAAAGAAAAAAAAAAGGGTAAAAAGAATATCATTTCATAAGATTATATGATCTTATAGAAAATATCAAGATATTTAACCTGAACGCTAACTTGAGTTCATCCCTAACATGATATCAAGTAATAAATCATAATATATGACTATTTGTTTAAAAAATATGACATGATAATGTTACCTATCTGTAACATGTTGTAGTAGATTTTTGTAGTGGAGCAATGAAGAAGTTTCATCGTTTATCCTTTTTCCAGTGTAGATAATATAAGTCTACAATTTCAATAAAACATATTTATCATAAAAAGAAAATATTTATTTAAGTCAAATTAAGTCACAAAAAATATTAATAATAGAATTCATTAAGGAAAGATGAAGTGTATTTGCCTCCAAGTTATCTTTAGAAGATGAATAACATTTCACCGAAAGTAAAGTAAGGGTAATGAGGAGAGCCAAAAAGCCAATTGAAAATCTACCCTCCATTCTCAAGCTACCAATGACATAGCAAAAAATGGTTAGTATTATGTTTTTATATAAATACCAATGGACTATCAAAAGGTTATAATTTATGCATGCTTATTGGAATTTGTTCATTTTCTATATCATAATTTTTGGAAGAAAATTCCACCAATCAAGGAAAGAAACAAAAAGGTTTATACAAAATTGTAATATTGACCAACCTGTCTCTTACTTGGAAGTTGACACTCTCTGAAACGTTGAAGCATAAATTAAATTAAAAAAAAAATGATAATCTTATACAATAAAATAAAAGATTAAAAAAAATACTCTTTGAATTAAATTATTGATTATTTATTTTGGATTTAGTGCTACAGATGGGAAGTGAGAGCAAAGCAATACAAATATAAACCATGTAAACAAAGATTATGTGAATCAACTAGTCCTTGTCAAAAAAAAAAAGTGATTTAACTAATCATAAATTTTAAATATGGTATACTTTTGTATAAATCAATTAATTTAATAAATTATTTTAAAAACTAAGAACATAAATATGGTAAACAAGAGTGCATGCCTCGGTTATTGTTTCCATTGTAAAAGTGCTCATTTGAGGTGCAAATGCAAATTGAGTACTCAATTAGATGTGTTGAGGTCTAAACTAATTACAAAACAGATAACTAATTTTGAGTCTAATATTTTTTATAACTAAATTTCATTCAACAACATTTGAGTTTACAAAATAAATAACTAAATTCAGTGATAAAATGGGGAGAGAAATTTTTTGCATAAACTCTCTACAAACGCAAACGCATGAAACACATTTAAGATAAAAACGAATAAGAAATCCATTTATATAATACACACAAGAAGAAAAAATTATTTCTTACAAAAATATATTATGTTATCAAAGTAACATCTAACAACACTATAAATGTTCAGATAATACTAGATGTATATCTTTTTACTTTCAAGAACTATTAAAAGAATATTTAGAAATATGATAAAGATATAGTCAAGATTTGAAAAAGATTTGATTAAAATTTATTTACAATAAAATATGAATAGTATCAATTTAAAAAATTTACAAAATCAATCTTAAAAAAATACAAAAAGAATCAATTTGAAGAATTTTCAAACTCAATATGAACAAAATACGAACATAATCAATCTAAATAATTTACAAACTTAATTTAAACAAAATACGAGCAGAATCAATTTAGAAGAACTGCTCAGATTAAATTCAGAAATTAAGAATTGACTAAAGCACATATTATCAAAATACATCTTATTTAGAATTATTTTTGAATAAGATTATTGTTGACTAAACTATGAACGAAGATACAATTCAGAATTAAAAAAAAAAAATGACTAAATTGAAATTCTAATTTTAAATATAAATAGATACTCAAGGCTGAAGAAGAAGATTATCAGAAAGAAAAAAAAAAGTAGAAGAACATAAGCTCAAATTTCAAATTCATCTTATATTTTAAAGAGAGAAATATTTGTTCAAATGAAAATTATTTTCTGAGTGTTTCTTCTTAGAGGGTAAGAGTTATTATTATTATTATTATTATTATTATTATTATTATTATTATTATTATTATTATTATTATTATTATTATTATTATTATTATTATTATTATTATTATTATTATTATTATTATTATTTTTGTTAAGATAAACATTTTTAATAATAAAGGTTAAAAGACAAATATTAAAGATCATAGTCTTTAATTGTCTTTAATTGTAATAGTTAAAAATTAAAACAAATATTAAAGATCATATTTCAATACTTCCATACAAAGTTTATATAATGTTCCTAAACCATAGGAAAGTATTGATTAACATAGAGATCCAAAGAATATCAAAAGTATAATTGTATAAAACACAGTCAAATTGTAAATATATAAAAATAAAAATAAAAATAAAAAAATCCTCCTCAATGTGCTCAAAAGTCATTATCACAAATCCTACTCAATATATTCCAAAGTCATCATCAATACCGTTTTTCATCTCATTGTTTTGGTGTGGTAACGAAAAGAAAATTCAACAAATCTTAAAATATTATAAAAAAATGGTTAATTTTTTGTTGATCTTAATCATCTCTTTTTCCTATTGGTGCCTCATATGCAACATGCTCTATAAATTGAGACAATATGACTGAGATAATATATTTTTTTGAAGGGAGAGACAATATACTTTATGTATTAAATAAATCTCTAAATTCCTTTATAAACTTAGTGTTTGTTAAAACTGACAATTTCAACTAGAAAAGTTTTATTGATTAAACATTCAGAAATAACTTGTAATGTTTTAAGAGATTGAAGTTCTGAAATTTTATTAAAGTAACCATAATGTCAATAATCATTTTGACAGTTAAATAAACTATGCCAACTGCAAGATTTAAAAGAAAGAAAAGTGACATTAAATACAAAAACATAACCCCAAAAATTTATACAAATTTCAATGCCCGCATTTTTCTTTCGTTTAAATTAAAAATAACTTAGGTGGTTTTGTATTTAGGCTATTGAACAGACACGTAACGTTTGGTCAATATATATTGCGGAAATCCCAATCTCATAGAACAATAATAAAATTTCAAATGAATTTATAAAATGAAAAATTATTTCCTTAGTTTTTAATTTTATAAAAATGAGTACAGTCCATATAAAATGATAATTATGTATTCAACAAATTTTTTTTGTTCACACGGTTCTGAACCATTAATATTAATTTTAAGAATTTTGGACAATTTTAGTCAGAAAAAAAATGAATTTTAATTTTATTTTGCATAATTGGGAAATATTTACAATCTCCTTCACCTTTATAAAAGACTTAAGATATTATATTTAATAATTATAGATTTAATACTTATAATTATATATATTCATACGACTATATATAGAGTAGGTGACATTAATGAAGAATGAAAATTATCCTTATAAATATTATTTTAAATTATTTCCTAATAAAATAATAAGGTGTTAAAAGTCAGTCAACAAATACGAAAAGAAATATTTAAATATTTAAAAAAATAGATTTAGATATTATTTTGTGTTTAAATACTTTTATTTATGATATTTCAGATCATTCTTCCGTTGTCTATAAACAGGTACACAATATTACTTTAGGATACACCAATAATTACAAGATATTTACTCTAAAAACCAAACTTGGCTATAATGGAAACTCCTTTGAAAATGTATAAAATGTTACTGAATAAGAAATTAAGTTTGTAGTAGGAGTTATGTTTTTGTTGGTTTTTCAATCACAGAGATGTGTGTAAATGTATGATATAATGAAATAGAGAGTGACTATACTTTTAGTTTTTTATTCATAGTTTTTATTTTTTTTTAAATTTTAGTGTTCCACATAATTCTTTATATGTCAAAATAATATATTAACACATCATATCTTTATATATGTTTTGTAACACTAATTTTGCCATATCATTTAATAGTATGATGTGGCACTTCTAGAATTCATTTATTTTTTATTATATATTCTATTAATTCTTTATTTATATCTCTATAATTAAAAAAACAATAACAAAAATATAACTTCTATTATAAACTTAATTTAATTGTTAATTACTTTTTTAATTCATTGCATATAAATACATCACAATATTTTAATCACATTTTATTAATTAAAATGTAGCAACTATAAAATTATCACAAAATATATAAATGGTTATATATAAAACTATAAATTATTTAAAATCTTATTTAATTAATAAAATGGTTTATTATATAAAACTTGGGGTGTTACAAATGTCATGCAGCAAAAACATGTATTATAGGGGTGAATTCTCATTCAGGAGTGCACATGCCTCAAAAGGAAATGATCATGTCACAAGAAGGATAGGACCTGCTTATATAGTATTTTGTTTACACACATGTTATTAGGGTATTAATTAGTTCAAAAACATTTTAATCCAACAAAAATAAGAAGCAAGCCAAAGGCATTTTCTCCACCAACAATGTTCTTAGCAAACACATCCAACAATAAAAAGTACGTATAAATAGTTGAAATATATTTTAATTAACAATAAGTCAGGGAGACATACGTGCTCTCAATTCAAAGGAAGTTGCATTAAGAATAATTAAGATGTATACAATTGCTAGCTATATTAAGTAAAGGTAGGTCATATGCTTTTTTGGCAAGACCTCAAATGACAACATGAGAACCTATATGGGACGGGTAGAGCCGAAAATGGGAAGTTAATTAATCATACCAAAAAGCGTATTAAGTAGTAATGTAAGATTCATTTTGGCAAACCTTGTGAAATAATAGTGTGGCGTTATGAAATAATAATGTAGGATTAATTTAAAAGATTTTGAGTAGACGTCATGAAATAATATTTAAGTGCTTTAAGGAGATATAATATAAGGTAGTGACTGATGTATAGAATTGGTGGAAAATGAAAGGTAGAAAAAAATTGACAAATCAGGTTTCTGCTCAAGTGACACAAATTCGATTTTGTGAAATTCAATCTGATGAAATAGAAACACATTATGTTAGAATTTTATTTTAATATATTATAATAGATAATAGATTGTTCTCTCAAATTTATATTTATTAGTATGTAAGTGGTATGATATGTTGAAAATATTCATAATTGGTATTAATGTTGAGAATATAAGATCTTCAAAGTAACATAAATAGAATAATGGTACATTTTTATACATAAATTCTTCTATATATTAGATAGAGTGTAGAATTTTTTTTTATGCATATGCATATTCAAATTTATAATAAGCAATGTTAGAATGAGAGCAATAGAAAAATTAAACTAAATACATGTCTTGTAGTTAATAAACTTCAAAAATCATCATATATAGCACTTTTTTCTAATTTTGAATACAACACCCTAAAATAAGAAGTGCTTATTTGAGGTGCAAATACAAATTGAGTACTCAATTAGAGGTTCGAGGTCTAAATTAAGTACAAAACGGATAATTAAATTTGAGTCCAACATTTTAAGTTTACAAAATAGATAACTAAATATTCAATGATAAAATGAAAGAAAGAAAAACTCTACATAAACTCTTTCCAAACACATGAAACATACTTATGATAAAAACGAATAAGGAATCCATATATTCATATAATGCACATAAGAAAAAGCTATTTCTTACAAGATAGTGCTACACATTATGCATGTGCGAATACGATTAACTTTTAGTGATTTTTTTTTTTCTTTTCAAATAGGTGCTTGTTTCTTTCCTAAAAAAAGGATAATTCTTTCTTTTGAGTTTTTTCATAATTATTCTATCTGCACTATATAACTATATAAGCATTTCTATACTATTTAAAAATTTTGTTAGAAATGTTTTTTTAAGACAAAAATCTGACATCAAACATCATATTTTATATTCTGGGTACATTTTATATAGTTTTTTAATTTTATATTAATTTATTCTCTATCTAACAAAAAAAAAAAGTTAAAAGTAGGTGTATTTTATATAATATGGAGTATACAATGTCAATACATAATTAAATCGGTTTTCTATATTTCTTGCATAAGTGACTTGATTGATGAACAATAAGATACCAAAGGAAATTAATATACTAACATTTATTTATAAAACACTAGCCTATCAATAAAAAAAGTTAATTTTTTAAATAGTCAATAAATACATAATAATTAGAATCTAAGCCCCAACTTTAATAACTAGAATCACACATTTTAAAGAATGACGGATAACAATTTTTGGCTACACAACAATATACATTAATCAAATATTTTTAATAATGATGTGATTTTAATAATTAATTAATTAATATATAAAATGAAACTCTTAAATACTTAAGTGTTCACCTAAAAAAAAATTGAAAGCCAAGAAAGAACAAAAAGTTAAACAAATGTTTATTTAAAGGATCTAAATTTTATATATGAAATAAATTAAAAGAAACTATGATTCTAAAACTTAATTTAGTTATATTTTTAGTTTAATATTTATTCTTAATTTTCTCAGTTTGTCTATCTTTTACTAGGGAATTAAATTTTTTGTATTTCTTTTATGTCATTCACTATTATGAATCACATTCAGCTATCTATGATAACAAATTCTTCTTAGAGTTATGTTCTTAGTTGCAATAATTATATTCGAAAAACAAATCCGTGTTCTTTCACTTGTTATGGAAAAGAATATTTACTTGTTATGTCTTTTTCAATTTCTAATGCATGTATTTGCATCTACTTCTGCAAATTTTTCTCTCTTCTTTGCTTAATTAGTTAATAAATTTTGTTACAAATAATTAATACTTTCTTATTAAAAATATTTGATTAATGTATATTGTTGTGTAGCCAAAAATTGTTATCCGTTCATTCTTTAAAATGTGTGATTCTAGTTATTAAATTGGGAAGAGAGTATGAAAAGCTGAATATACATATGCATCAAAGCAATTTATAAAGTAGAGTCAAAATAAAAATTGAGAGTAGCTCCCACTATAAAACTAAAAATGTTAAAGTAAAGTTATTCATATTTTTATAATGTAATATTCTATATATGGTACATGTATTGGAGATTTACATTCTCAACATTAATACAAATTATGAACATTTTCTACAAATCATACTAGTCACATACTAGCAATTTAACTTAATTTTGATTAATTTAAGACATTATTTAGCTTGGTCCCCCACCTTAAGTTATCATATGATGAAGTATATATGTCTGTGAATTTTTTTTTAAAGGAATTAACCTTACACTAAGCAACTCTACTAATTAGTACTACTGATTCAAAACTCATATGCATGATGATCATTCATATGCATTTTATACCCTCACACATCCATCTTTCATCTATAGTTGAATGCTTATTGATACTAATATAATCACGCTTTAACACAGTGGGCATAGACTACATAGTTAAATATAGAAGAAGAAAAAAATAACAATCTAGGATAAAAACTCTACCATAATAATAAAAAAAATATATTAATTAAAACTCTACCATGTTAATACTCTTAGATTAAGTTGAGCTTGCATTTCATTTGAGTGATGTCTTCTTTATTACTATTTTTCTTTCGGATTTCCCAAATTATATATAAAAGTTTAATAATATTCTTTTTACTATTTTGTTAACTTCTTTACTTTTACTGATTACATATATGAGTATATGACACATAAATGATGATAAATAATTATTTGAGTGGAGGAGAGTTCTGAGTAATTATTTGTAATGAACAAAGATAATATACTTGTGTTAGTTAGATTATTTTACTAAAATAAAATTATTATTTATTATTGTTCACTCTTTACTTCTCATATATATTATATATGTATTTTCGTCTATATTGTAAACCTTAATAATATTTAATTTATTTTAGTTTACTTACTTTTATATTTTTAAATAAAATAAGATAAAATAGTAAAAACCCAAAAGAGCTAAGGCAATAGAAGTAGTGGTCCATGGCAAGCAAAAAGTATTCTATTGCCATTGTTGAGAGAGATGAAGCTTTAACACTTTGATTATTACACTAATAATTGAAGTAAAAGCATTGATGCAAGCATATTGGGTTCTACTCACATGGATGTACTACTCTAACTTCTTCTTCTTCTTCTTCTTCTTCTTCTTAGTTCTAGCTTCCTCTATAAATACATAAACTTAGTTTCACAAATATCACCACTTCTCTTCTTCTATATTTCATACTAATCATCCTCACTTCTATATCCTACAAGCTAACAAAATGTCTTTCATTTTCATTGTTCAACTCTTTCATTAACATCACAACACTACCACTTCCATTTCAACAATATATCCATAGTTCTCTTCCACCATACAAATTAACCTCTTGCTTATTTTCACTCCACTTGGACTTCATTTCACCAACACAACAACACTCAACTTGATATGTTAATAACTCTATTTCTTTTACTTAATGATCATCATATATACTATTATATTCTTTTTATTTCATGATATGCTTTTTAATATGCTTGTCAACACCAACACTCATTTATTTTTTATTTTTTTAACTACTCTTACATTAGTCGATCTGTTAGAAACAGGGGAGCAGGCGGCAGAGGAATTTTTATTTTGATACTTATAATAATATTCAAATTGCAATAAGTTTTCTTTTTCATTTTTACCTTAGATATTTTAAATTATTTTAATTATTCAGAATTATAAATATAATAATTTAATTAAGACCTACAATATAATTGGTTGCGTTAAACTGTTTATTTTAACACATGTTGTATTAAACAGTATATGTTGGTTCACATTTATTTATCATGGAAAACTACCAATAAATTAAGAAATGACAAATATACTTTTCTTTGTCTGTTACACCTAAAAGAATTCTTTTTATTTTTTTTATTTTTTTATATCTATACTTATTGCTACTGACAAGTGTTATTATTCATTTAGATCAAAATGAATTTTATTTAGTCGTTGTTATTATGAAACCCAAAACTGTAATTATCTAATCATGGTTATTGTTAAAAATTAACTAGCCAATTTTTAATTATCGTATTTTATTTTCTCTTTCTATTAGGAACTCACATTAACTTAGATATTATATATCTGAAATTTTTTTCTCATATTAGAAAATTGTGAGAATTTCTTAATTTATGTTCTTAGTTTTTAAAATAATTTATTAAATTAATTGATTTATACAAAAGTATACCATATTTAAAATTTATGATTAGTTAAATCACTTTTTTTTTTACCAGGACTAGTTGATTCACATAATCTTTGTTTACATGGTTTATATTTGTATTGCTTTGCTCTCACTTCCCATCTGTAGCACTAAATCCAAAATAAATAATCAATAATTTAATTCAAAGAGTATTTTTTTAATCTTTTATTTTATTGTATAAGATTATCATTTTATTTAATTTAATTTATGCTTCAACGTTTCAGAGAGTGTCAACTTCCAAGTAAGAGACAGGTTGGTCAATATTACAATTTTGTATAAACCTTTTTGTTTCTTTCCTTGATTGGTGGAATTTTCTTTCAAAAATTATGATATAGAAAATGAACAAATTCCAATAAGCATGCAGACTTATATTGGTATTTATATAAAAACATAATACTAACCATTTTTTGCTATGTCATTGGTAGCTTGAGAATGGAAGGTAGATTTTCAATTGGCTTTTTGGCTCTCCTCATTACCCTTACTTTACTTTCGGTGAAATGTTATTCATCTTCTAAAGATAACTTGGAGGCAAATACACTTCATCTTTCCTTAATGAATTCTATTATGAATATTTTTTGTGACTTAATTTGACTTAAATAAATATTTTCTTTTTATGATAAATATGTTTTATTGAAAATGTAGACTTATATTGTCTACACTGGAAAAAGGATAAACGATGAAAAACTTCTTCATTGCTCCACTACAAAAATCTGCTACAACAAGTTACAGATAGGTAACATTATCATGTCATATTTTTTAAGCAAATAGTCATATATTATGATTTATTACTTGATATCATGTTAGAGATGAACTCAAGTTAGCGTTCAGGTTAAATATCTTGATATTTTCTATAAGATCATATAATCTTATGAAATGATATTCTTTTTACCCTTTTTTTTTTCTTTTATGTTTTTAATTTATTTATTTTATGTATTATTTAAGAAATGATGTCTATTTAATGTATATCACATATTTTTTTTATAATTAGAAACACAATAAATTAATACTTAAAAGGATTATTTTTCTTCTCTTATAACAATGTTCTAACATTATAGTAGAAACTTCTGTGTATATGAACTATTTATTTATTAGTTACATGAAATTTTTTTTCTTTTAGAAATATTGGACTTCTAATTTGTTTTCTCTTTTTACAATTTTAGCAATTCTGAACCAAAGCCTATACTCTACCACTACAAGCGGAGTTTTAATGGCTTTGTTGCGAAACTAACAAAGCAAGAAGCTGACAAATTGGCTGGTGTGTAGAGAAAAAAAAATTCTTGAAAAATTAGTTTTCCTTTTCTTAAATATTTGTATAGTTGTTAATCATAAAAATTGATAATGTAGGATTTGATGAGGTGGTGTCCGTGTTTCCTAATGAAAGGAGATACCTCCATACCACCAAATCATGGGATTTTATTGGGCTTTCACAATATGTGAATAGAGATAGCTCAGAAAGTAATGTTATCGTTGGAGTGATTGATACTGGAATTTGGCCAGAATCAGATAGCTTCAATGATAAAGGATTATCTCCACCACCTACAAAATGGAAGGGAACATGCGAAGTTTCAAATTTTACATGCAATAAGTAATATTCTATGACTTTTTAAAAATTAATTTGTCTATTATATATAATATGATGCTAATTATATTAAGTATAAATGTTATTGTAGTAAAATAATTGGGAGCGAGGTATTATTTACCTTATTTTGATGAAACCTTGAGCTCAAATGAAATTGAATCTCCAAGAGATTCAATTGGCCATGGGACTCATACAGCATCAACTGTTGGTGGGAGACCGATTGGGTTGGCAAGCATGTTAGGCCTTGCAGAAGGAACAGTAAGAGGTGGAGTTCCATCAGCACGCATTGCGGTATACAAAGTGTGTTGGTTTACGGCGTGTAATGATGCAAATATTATTGCAGCATTTGATGATGCAATTGCAGATGGGGTTGATATCTTATCAGTCTCAATTGGAAAAGATTCAATAAACAATATGTATTTCAGAGATGGATTGTCTATTGGATCATTTCATGCAATGAGTCATGGAGTGCTGACAGTATTTTCAGCGGGGAACACAGGTCCACACCCTAAATCTGTACAAAATTTTCAACCTTGGGCAATTTCTGTGGCTGCTGGCACCTTAGATAGGAAATTTGTTACCCTGGTCACATTAGGAGACAATAGAACTTATGAGGTAAACTACTCTTTTTTTCTTCATGTATTATATTATTCCTTATTTAATGATTTCATAATATAATTAAAGTCACATCATGGTATCCTTTCTTAAATTAAAACTAATTTTACTATCTCCATTTTATGTTCAGGGAGTCTCTTTGAACACATTTGACCTTAAGGGAACATTATATCCTATTATTTATGGTGGAGATGCACCAAATACTATTGCTGGTTTTGATCGACACACATCTAGGTAACTAGCTTGCCTTTATATCCTTAAAATTCACAAACAATTTATTTTGAGTTCCTCTAAATGATTGTTGTTCTACCTAAGTCTTAAAAACATGAGTTTAATGGTATTGCTTACATGTGTCCCTTTACTAAGACTAAAAATACACATTTTTTTACAAGTACTACAAAATGAATAGCATCTTTATTAGAATAAATAATATATTTAATTTATAAATATTCATTTGTGATCAAAAATGGGTATTATTAACTAGAGAAAATATTTTGAAAATCGATATTTTTTTAATAAAATTATTTTAAAATTGCAGTAATTGCTCAACCAACTCTTTGGATGGTAAACTGGTGAAGGGGAAAATTGTTCTATGTGATGAAAGCATAGGAGCCCCAGAGGCCTTTAGAGTTGGTGCTGCTGGTGTCTTGCTGCAAGGTCTAACTTTTCATGATACTGCATTCTCCTACCCCCTGCCTGCATGTTACCTTCAATTGAAGGATGCCACCAAAATACACAAATACATACGCTCTACAAGGTATCAATTGTACATTATATATTAGCTAACAATAATTTAAAGAACCTTAATTACTAATCAAAAGTTCATTGTATTAATCAATTTGCAGCTTTCCAACTGCAACTATATTTAAGAGCAGTGAGTTAAGAGATACGTCGGCACCTGTGGTTGCCTCTTTCTCATCAAGGGGTCCTAACAATGCTACATCAGACATTCTCAAGGTTACTTTCATTCTATGAATGAATAAATTAAATATATATATTTATCATTTTAACAATATTTGTAATTAACCTTTTTAGTTTAACATTAATTATAGCCGGATTTGATTGCTCCTGGAGTAGACATTATAGCTGCTTGGTCTCCAATTGCTTCAATTTCTGGTTTTCTTGGTGAAAAACGAAAATTGGAGTTCAATATTGTATCTGGAACATCAATGTCTTGTCCCCACGTATCTAGTGCAGCAGCATACATCAAATCATTTCATCCAACATGGTCACCTGCTGCTATACGTTCAGCTCTAATGACAACGGGTATATTATAAATAAGTAGTGTTTAACCTTAATCAATAAGTCCATGCATAAAGGAAACTAAACTTAGCACATGCTTTGTTTTAATTAATATTAAGCATTCACAAGTATTCAGAATAACTTAGAAGTAAGAGTGAATAAATGAATTTTTACAAACTTTTATTGCTACTATTTGAAAAATTGTTTTATATGTTAAAATATACATTTGGTGCATATTTACTTATTATTATGTATTGAGCTAACATAAATGGTTTTGTGTTTATTTTGTTGCAGCTACACAATTGAGTCCAGAAGATAATCCCGGTGCAGAATTTGCTTATGGAGCCGGTCAAATTGATCCTGTCAAGGCGTTGAGTCCTGGCTTAATATATGATGCCAGTGAAGCTGATTACATAAGATATTTATGTGGACAAGGTATCAATGAGACGACTTTACAACTAATCATAGAGGATGAAATCAGTTGCTCTGAGGCATCATCAGCAAGAGATTTAAATTATCCTTCATTTGCCCTCAAAGCCTCACGTCCCAAGCATCATTTGAGTGGAAGCTTTAGTAGAAGTGTTACAAATGTTGGATTGCCGATGTCTACTTACAGAGCAATTGTGACCGCACCTAAAGGACTCAATATTTCAGTGAATCCTAATGTTTTGTCATTCACTTCACTGGGGGAAAAACAAACATATGTTCTCATGATAGACGGAACACTGAAGAGGTCTATTGCATCGGGCTTCTTTGGTATGGGATGATGGTAAATTTAAAGTTAGGAGTCCAATTATTGTCTTTGATGAACGAGCTGAGAGAAGCACGAGTGCCAATTTATATTGTATACATTTCATACACATTGTAATTTTTAATTTTCTATTTTATATTGTTATTGAATAAATTGTATACTTATTAAATAAAATAAGAAATTATCTTTATCTTATTGATTAATTCACAACCAAGCTCATTATCTTTTGTTTGCCCCACATCTAATATTACAAACAAAACACGGAAAAGGAGAAACACAACACTTTGACGACTTAACGAATAAAAGGAATGGAAATAGAACTAAAGCATAAAAAATTAGAAGCAAAATACCATCCCCCAAAATGAAGCAGCATCAGTTATCAATCCTTACCATATTAGTCAATCTAGTCAAACCTTTTAGAAGCAATCAAGAATAAAAAACGAACAAGTGGAGCAAAGCATCGTTATTTATTATTATTTATTTATTCTTTTACTTATTTATTTATTTATTTTATTAATTATTTATCCATTTATTTATTATTTATTATATTATTTATTTGTTCATTTACTTATTTAGTTATTTATTTATTCGTTTACTTATTTATTTATTTATTTATTATTTTATTATTATTTATTTATTCATTTACTTATTTATTTATTTATTTTATTAATTATTTATCCATTTATTTATTTATTTATTTATTTATTATTTATTATATTATTATTTATTCATTTACTTAC
Source organism: Cicer reticulatum (assembly GCA_002896235.1). Classification (NCBI taxonomy): domain Eukaryota; kingdom Viridiplantae; phylum Streptophyta; class Magnoliopsida; order Fabales; family Fabaceae; genus Cicer; species Cicer reticulatum. Next base: position 38,311 of record PGWS01036854.1, read on the forward strand.
TTAGTTATTTTATTATTTACTTAGTTATTTTATTATTTACTTATTCATTTACTTATTTATTCATTTATTTATTTATTTATTTATTTATTTTATTAATTATTATATTATTTATTTAGTTATTTATTTTATTATTTATTTATTCATTTACTTATTTATTTATTTATTTATTTTATTAATTATTTATCTATTTATTACTTATTTAGTTAATGACTTTATTATTCATTTATTCATTTACTTATTTAATTATTATTTATCTTGTTATTTATTTATTTATATATTCATTTATTTATAGTAAGTAATTTATTTATATTTGGTGGTTGTGTGGCTATAATTCTCTCGCGGACTATTAGAGACGACGACCGACAAAGAAACGACCCGTTAGCAGATCAGATTCGTTGGACGAAATCTTCAGTCGAGGTAAGGGGTGGGATGAGGTTCGATCTTATGAGTATAAAATAACGTGAGATGAACGTGAATGCTGAAATTTCCAAATGTTCATTCGGGGCTTACTACGTACAGTTGAGCCCTATTGAATAATAATAATTAATTAATAAGATGTGAATGGTAATAGTGAGGACTAAAAATATAATTTAACAACTTGTAGAATTGTCGTGAATTTATTTATATTAAGATTGCATGTTGTTTGATTTTATGAAATCTTATGTTGATTGTTAATGTATGAATGATATGAACTTGAATGTTTTGTTACTTGATTGAATTTGTGATATTACTAGAATGCGTCACCGATTGAATTCCTTATTATGTGATTGATGAAATTGGATTGTGTATTGTGAGTAGTGTAAACCAAATATTGTTATTTTATTGTGATTGACTGATAAATATATATAATGATGAATATTGTGAAGTCAAACTGAAACTTAGTGAGTAGTGATGATCGAGTAAGTCTGAGATATGTGTTGTAGATTTTGGAGTTAGGATTGTTTTGTCATCATATAGGGAGGGTCTGACAAACCTAGTGATTCGGGGAAGTACAACTGAATGAGCCTGATCGTGGAGGGCTACAGTCGAACTGTAAGGTAAGACTGATAGACCTTGGGGGTACACCTAGTGGGGAATTCCTAAGTGGATTAGTGGGTTATTCCCTAAGGCCGAGAACTACCGTGCAACACAAGAGTACCCCGACTCTTGTAGTGGCATAGTATCAGGCCTCCTAACCAAGTACTTCAGAGTAGAATGGTACCAAATGATGAAGTATAGAGTATAGGACATGCATAACATTTCATTATTTTGATTGTCTTATTATGAATGAATTTGATAAGTCGTTGATATTATACACTTGACTGTTTTGAGATTGTGATAATTTGATTGTTTGCATGTTCTCCTCGTGTATTTTATACTGTTACATAATTTCGATACTCACCCCTCGTTGTTTGTGTTTGGCGTTTGCGATGGACGCAGACGAGTTGTAAGTTGCAGGTGATGAGTAGTACCATTGGAGAGACGGAAGTCATCATGTCCTGAAGACTCTATTTATACGCATTGTATTGATGTTATTTTGAGTATTTTTATTTTGGGAATTCCCGCTCTGATAGTGACATCTGGTGGGGACTATATTTGCACTACATTTGAAACATAAGTATGTGTACTTCAAAAAGGATTATGTTGTTGATATTATGATTTCGATGTCATTATGTTTGATGAAAATTTTGGATTTATGTGACATGTTTATGATTACGTGATACTCTTTATAAAAAAAAAAAAATTATTTAGGGTTTAGGGTGTCACATGAATGATATCTACTGGAGTGTTCTTGCTACTTGAATGAAATTGTGATATCACTTGAATATGCTACCTGTTTGATCTGTTATTTGTGATTGAAAAGACTGAATGATGCATGGTGAGTAGTGTAAACCAAATATTGTGATTTTATTGTGATTGACTAATAAAGATATATAATGATGAACATTGTGAAGTCGAATTAAAACTTATTGAGTTGTGATGATCAAGTAAGTCTGAGATATGTGTTGTAGATTTTGGAGTTAGGATTATTTTGTCATCATATAGGGAGGGTCTGACAAACCTAGTGATTCGGGGAAGTATAACTGAATGAGCCTGATCGTGGAGGGCTACAGTCGAACTGTAAGGTAAGACTGATAGACCTTGGGGGTACACCTAGTGGGGAATTCCTAAGTGGATTAGTGGGTTATTCTCTAAGGCTGGGAACTACCGTGCAACACAAGAGTACTCCGACCGTCGCGTATATGTGTCTCGGGTTGAGTTGAAGGGATCTATGAGGACTTGGCCATTCATGAATTGTCCGTCCACTCTTGCAGTGGCATAGTATCAGGCCTCCTAACCAAGTACTTCAGAGTAGAATGATACCAAATGATGAAGCATAGAGTATAGGACATGCATAGCATTCCATCATGGTGATTATCTTATTGTGAATGAATTTGATAAATCGTTGATATTATACACTCGACTGTTTTTGAGATTGTGATAATTTGATTGTTTGTGTGTTACCGTCGTGTATTTTATGCTGTTACATAATTTCGATACTCACCCCTCGTTGTTTGTGTTTGGCGTTTGCGACGGACGCAAACGAGTTGTAAGTTGCAGGTGATGACTAATACCATCAAGAGAGGCGGAAGCCACCATGCCTTGGAGACCTTCATTATTATGCATTGTGATGATGTTATTTTGAGTATTTTTATTTTGGAATTCCCGCTCTGATGGTGACATCGGGTTGGGACTATATTTGCACTGAATTTAAAACATAAGTATGTGTACTTCAAAAAGGATTCTGTTGTTTGATATTATGATTTCGAATTCATTATGTTTGATGGAAATTTTGGATTTATGTGACATGCTTATGATTATGTGATACTCTTTATCTTAATAAAACAAAAACAAAAAAACAAAAAATTATTTGGGGTTTAGGGCGTCACATTTGTCACTTCAAACTCATCTTTCATGAATTCATGATTTCATTGAATTCTGCAATTGTCAGTTACCAATAAGTCATCAATATATATGCACAATAGGATCATTGCAGGTCCTCCATCTAGTGTGTAATGCCTCACGTAAACTCCATACTCCATTGTGCACATGATGAATCCAATTCCAATATAAGAATGAATCAATTCTTTTGTTCCATGTTATTGGTGCTTGCTTCAAACCATATAGAGTTTTCCTCAATCTGAACACCTTATCTTCTTTTCCCTCAATCACAAAATCTTGGTGGTTGAGAGACATACACCTCTTCTTCCAGCCATTCATTCAAAATGTTGACTTAACATCAAGTTGGCATATCAGTCAGCCAGTAGCACAGGCCAGTTGCAATTACAAGTCTAATTGTTTCAATTTTGGCCATTGGAGAAAATACTTCATAATAGTCTACGTCTGCCCTTTGTAGGAATCCCTTGGCAATCAATCTAGCTTTGTACTTAGCAATTATTCCATTTGTATTCAACTTCAATTTTTAGACCCACTTTACTTCAATCTTGCCCTCTGATATCTGTTTGATTCTATTATTTCTTCAATTCAATCTTCATTGGACTAATGATCATCCTACATTTGTAAAGGAATATATGTAGGTTGGCATGTGATGTTGGTTACTTGTTCCCATTCCTAGTGCTGGCTTTTGGCAATCTGCTTCCAGTGCTGGCTATTGGTCTCCTTTTGTTTCCAGTCCCAACTTCCTTGCTCAATGATCTTGACATCTCTATTGACCACCACCTAGAACTTCTGTGACAGTCCCTTATCTTTTATCATACTTCTAGTCATGTTTAAAATGGTTATATCCCTTCTTTTAGCTAGGCCATTGTGTTGAGGTGTGTAAGAAGTTGTTATCTCATGTTCAATTCCATTCTTGACACAAAATTCCTAGAATTTATGTGAAGTATATTTCTCCTCTTCCATTTATCCTTAACATTTTGACAACTTCACCACTTTGTTTCTCCACTTTAACCTTGAAGTTCTTAAATATGTCCAATGCTTCACCTTTGTTTTTAATCAAATAAATCTATAACATTCTACTGAATTCATCAAACAAGGTTATGGAATACTTATTACCTCCTAATGATGACACTTCAAATGGTCCACATATGTCACTATGAACCACTTCAAGAATGTTCTTCGCTCTTGATTGAACTTGTGATCTAAATGAGTTCCTTGATTTTTTTTCTTGTCATACACACTTCACACACCTTCTCAAGGAACATCAATCATAAGAATTCCACTGATCATATCCTTGACACCTAGTGTAACATCCCGCTTTTTCGAGACATTAACTAACGAAATTTTAAACGTAAAAATAAATATTCCATTTTATTTATTTATGATTATCTTAAATACTCATTTATCTTAAAGTCAATTAAATGATATTTTTAGTTATATTTACCAAATAATGAATCAAAGTATTTACAATCACTAAAAATAAAATTTAATACGTTAAACAAAAGAAACTCTTATAGTTCAAAACTATGGATGTTTTACTACCCAAACATAAATCCTAGTTGGTCATAAACTTTGGACTTGTGGAAAACTCACCAACAAGTGTAACCCCAGCCCAAAAGCATCTCGGGAGCCCTCCAACGACATGTTATTGTACTTCCTCGCATTTCTCCTATGGGTTTGACCGTGACATTATTCACTCAAGTAACATTATATGTGACGTCGTGTCAAATGTAAGGGTCATCTCCAAATAAAAATACAGAGCAAATATGCATGCATATATAGTTGTTATATAAAAATATAAAATAAATCATATATTTCATTTTAACAGTTAAAAATTACAATGCACCAAAGATACAAATCAACCAAAATGCACAATCTATTTGTTAGACTATATGTCAATGCATGATTCCGGAATATCACCTCCCCAGCAAGGGCTTCGTGGGTCCTTCCAAGCAACACCACTAACTCAAAATCTCTACAAGGATCTGTGGGCTTCCAACCAATTATGGACACACCACATAACTATGAATGCATGAATGTAGACACTATTTGTTAGTAACAATATAGATCACTCAACCAGAACGTCTAAAATCATTCAGCCTTGTTCTAAACCAACCTAGTTTAGACCCAAAAGTAATCACCTTGAATAACCACAACATGTCAAGCACAACCATTATAACAATGCATCACATAACATTCATTTTCCACAATTTGAACATGTCAAACACAACCATTATTAATATTCATTTTGAAGATACACACAAATAAAACCAATACACAACATTACTGTACATTTATATCACATATAATTCAAGTAGGAAAGCGAATGGAGTGATGCCCTTACCGTTACTAAGTTGTATTTAGAATTATGCTTCACAAACTCTTGTCTCACTCATTTCACATCTGCTGCTGTGCGAGCACGGTGTCTCCCTCTCTGAATGTCGTTTCCCCGATCCGACCGTTGAAACATGGATATGAGTGTTATGAACCTGCTGTCAAAAATCATCCTGATCCAACGGTTAACGAATGCGCAATCGATGTTTTTTATGATACTGATTTAAACAAATTCGGGAATAGATTACATCATTCTTTTGTGGTTGCTTTCTATCAAAATGGTCTCGCCTCTCTTCTCTCCTAAACGTTTTTTCTATTTGCAAACGTTTTTGAATGGAAGGCATCCGTTTTGTTTTATCATTTTTATGGATACTGATATTAAGTGAGGAAAATAAAAGAAACGTATAGTAAGTGAGGAACGTAATATTAAAATTAATTGGAAAAATGTTGGTGATATTAAGTGGGGAAATTGGGGAACGTGATATTTAAGTGGGAATGTGTGATATTAAATGGGAAAGTGGCGTTATAACTGGGGACGTGACATTTCAAGTAGCCATGAAACTGTTTTTAACGGTTGCTAATTGTGTTATTATTATATTATTATTATTATTATTATAATTTATTTTATTAATTATTTTATTATTATTATTATTATTATTAATTATTTATTCTATTATTATTATTATATTATTATAGTATTATTATATTATTATATTATTATTATTTATTATTATATATTATTATTACCAAAATTAAAATATATCATCAACATTAATTTCTGACGCTAAAGTAAAAATATAAAAATAAATAAAATGACTGATGTTACATCTACCTACCTTACACAGTTTCGTCCTCGAAACTGGCGTTAATGAAGAAAAAAAATGTGGGTCTACATTCTTTCAACCTAAAATAGTTTTCGTCCTCGAAACTGACACTAAATAGTTCTATAAATAACACTCTATCTTATTCGTCGAGAAAAGAAAATCTATCTATCATGCTCAATTATTTCAAAATTCATCAAGCCTACGATTGATCGCTTCAAATCATTCTCATACATTTACTGTATGGTACTGTCAAACATAAAAGTTGAAGCTTGATGTTTATCATATCCTACAAAATTATTCGCAGCTCACAAATTTGAATTCCTGATTATAAAATACATATTTTTAATCTATAGATAATCTTAAGCAATTATCAACTTCATACTTACTCAATCATGCAACTAGTAAACTTTAGCATAAATCATTTATTTCGTTCCTCGATATTTCTTATCTAAAGTTTGGACCATTAATAACATACAATCTTAATTGCAAGCTCTATATCACCCTAAAGTCACTAAGTTTTAACCACGCTTCGTCGGCCACTCTTGATAACATTACCACGCTCCGTTGCGGCTAACTCCTGATAAACCAATTAAGAACATTATTTGTTGTTTTATGCAATAGCACAAAATATTTAGATGAGAATTTCTGAATCAGAATTCGAGTGTGTGGCATAAACTAACACACCAATCTCTTGAGGATCTTGAGACACATGACCAACACTACAAGACTAAAAACATTCCCACTAACCCGATCCATCTAGATCGAACTTGCTCTGTACCATCTGTAACATCCCGCTTTTTCGGACATTAATAACAGAATTCTAACGTAAATGTTCAAATTCATTTTTATTTATTATGATTATCTTAAGTACTACATCTTATTTAAAATCATTTAATAAACTATTTAATTATATTTCAAAAATAATAATCAGAGTATTTGCAATTACTAAAAGTATAATTATACATTAACAAAAGAAACTCCTAGAGTCAAAACTCTCGATGTGTTACTACCCAAACATAAATTCTAGTTGGTCACAATCTTTGGACTTTTGGGAATATCGCCAACAAGTCCTAACACCGATACAGAAGATATTCTCGGAGCCTCCAATACTGCTATGTATTTTTCTCGCATTCTCCTATTAGGTTGATCGTGATATTATTCGTCAAGTAACACTATATGTGACGTCCTGTCAAGTTACAGAGTCATCTCCAATAACAACACATAGCAAATATGCATGCATACATAGCAAACAGTACATCATTTAATAGTTAAAAATTACAACGCCATAAAGTTCACAATAACAATAGAAATATAACAGTACAGTGTTTGCTAATTAATAACCTTAATTCATCCATCCAACTATCTTAGGTATATAGATATAATCACATTTAACAACTTAATTCACCAAAACCAGAAGATACATATATCACATTTTTTATAACGTTA
>PGWS01036855.1:0-33203 GCA_002896235.1 Cicer reticulatum
TTTTTTTCAAAGGGATTAATATTAAAATAGAGAAATAGAATAAGGAAATACCTTTGGATAATAATTGGAGTCATTAATAATATTACAAGCAGCGGAAAATTTTCTCTAATATGAATCCACAAGTATTTAACAAAACAATTAATACCATGGAACCCATTCAAATAGAATGTCATACTGACAAATATTAGTAAGGTACAGTTTTTCCAGTTCAAATAAGTATCCAAAAGAACACATATGTTCCCTCTATGTCATCCTAGAACTGATCATTCTTACAAAAGACTATAGCTATACACCCTGAGTGATCTCCACGCGCCCCGTGAGATCCTCCTAACATAGCTCCAGTCAAGCATTCCCATCTACATTCCCATCCGTAGGGTACGAACCGGTAGGATCGTCCTGGCTCTCATCTGAGGGCAAAGCCCAGATTTCCACAATAGTTGTAAAGGGTTACCAATCGAAATTAACAGTTAACATATAACATTTACGTTTTTAAATGCACAAAATAACCTTTCAACTAAGCATGCACCTTAAAAGGATTTTCCATATGCTAAAAGTTCATATCATGTTTGCCAATTAAAAATGAAATCAAAATAAAGTTCTCAATCCAACAAGTAATACATAACTAACCAAAGACATTGATAAATCAATTGAGCAACCTGTTATCTAACTCAAAATAAGAATTTTTACTAAGCCAATCGATTTCCAAATCGATTCCTGAAGGTTTTTAGTGAAATTTGAATTATGGGCTTAATTCAATCAATTGGCAATCGAATTGACAGGATAGCTGAGGCCCTGACTTAATGCCAATCGATTTTTTGTCAGTTTTTGTGATTCCTGCATGGCCAAATCGATTGGGAAATCGATTTTATAAATAGTTGAGCCCCTGTAACTTCCAAATCGATTGGGAATCGATTTTATAAATAGTTAGAGCCCCTGTAACATTCCCAATCGATTCTGAAATCGATTTCCCTGCTTATCCTTCCAAAAATACATAAACTAATTCAATCACATTCATACACAACTCCAAATCTTAACACTTAGCAATTCCCATACAATAACCACGACAAATTGGGTTTCGAAATAGTTTTACAATCCATCACACTTACACACGATAATCAATACATAACACATAGCAATTCCAACACAATTACCACGACAACTTGAGTTTCGAAATAGTTTACAATCAGTCACACTTACGCACAAAATCAATACATAACACTCAATCATAACTTGATTCAAACAGGACTCGTGTGCCAAGCACCCTAATGCGATGCGTATATGCCAAAATGCATGGACTCGGAATTCCAAATCAAAACCCCCCTCGAAGGGTCATAAATCATAATTGTACCGCCTATCGCAGGCCAAAGTACCAATTACTGAGGTGCCATATATCACGGGTCTGCACGATTTACTAAAAAGCGTAAACCATAAACGTACTGCCTATCACGGGCCCGTATCGTTTACCGAGGTGCACTATCACAGGTCTGCACCGGTTTACTAAAAAGAACGAAATTGTAAAAGTACGCCTTATCATAGGCCAAAGTACAATTTACCAAGGTGCACCTATCACGGTCTGCACAATTTACAAAAAAGCGAAAACCATAAACGTACTGCCTATCACAGGGCCCGTACCGTTCTATCGAGGTGCCACCTATCCAGGGTCTGCACGGTTTCAAAAACGTATCACAAATGTGCGCTATCACAGGCCAAAGTACTATTTATCAAGGTGCCACCTTATACGGGTCTGCACGATTTAGCAAAAAAATGAAATGCATGAGCATATACTGACTCCATCCACACAATCGTTAAGGCAATGCATATATTAAAAGATTCCCATTTTTAATACTCATTTAACTTAAACGATTTTCACACAACAAACATTAAGCAACATAATATTAAGAGATTCCATTCTTAATATCTTTTAACTTAAACGATTTTCACGACAACATTAAGTAACAAGACATTAAGAGATTCCCCATTCTTTATAACTCTCATTTAACTTAAACGATTTTCCAAAACAAACATTAAGTTAAACAAGACATTAGAGAGATTCCCCATTCTTAATACTCATTTAACATAAACGATTTTCCAAACAAACATTAAGTAAACAAGACATTAAAGAGATTCCCCATTCTTAATACTCATTCAACTTAAACGATTTTCTCAAACACACATTAAGTAAACCGAGATATTAAAAGATTCCCCACTATTAATACTCGTTTAACTTCTAATGGTTTTCAAATCCACACAAAACAAACTCAAACCTATTATCAGATCCAATCCACGACTCACTCAATTTCATTTCTCCACAAAATCCAACATATACATATCAAATTTCATAAGCATTAATTATGAATACGTCAATACGATGAACACGAATCAACACAACATAACACTCAAATACATCAAATTTAATTTACTCAAAATCATAACATAAATGAGTTTACAATTCATTTTCCAGGAAACATTCATCAATATAAACCAAAACCTAGCTCTAAGGATTTTACCCATAAAGCCTTAGATTCATTTTCCCAAAATCATACTCCAACCCCTAAACAAAACTCTTTTCCACACAACACAGATAAGTCCTAATGCAAACTAAAAGTTTGGAAGGAGCCCTTACCTTCACGTTTAGCTTAACGTTCGATTATGGTACCGAGTAAATCTGGTAAAATCTCGTGCAACACCGCTTCCAAAGTTGGTTCTAGCACCGTAGCATGGTAGTGAGCAACTTTCCCTTCTATCTCTTTGGCGAAACGAACTTGAGATCTAGATGAACGGGGAGGTTTGTGTTGATGGTTTTGAATCCCTAACTCCGTTTCGAATCCGAGAAGGAGGAAGGAGTTGGGACTTGATCTTTCTCACACTAGCCTTGGGTTTCAATTCTCGAACTTAAAAGGAAGCTAAGAACGAAAAATGGAGGAGGAGTGAGAAGCTTCTGGCGCGAGGCGGAGGAAGAGGATGGAAAATGCTATTTTTCCTTCTCCTTTGTCTTTCTTTCCTTGTTTTTTCCTTCTCTTTCCTGTTTTTCTTTCTTTCCTTTTATATCCTTTCTTTTCTCCCCCAAACAATATATACATATAGATATTTATACTATATATATATATATGTTACTTTAAAAAATATATTCAAACTATCTAGATATTTGTTAAATTCCCATTTACCCGTAACCGCACTAAATTCTTAGTAAAAGATTTCACCGCAGTTAATTTATTTATTCATCGACGAGAGTAATCTAATCGGCATCAAATATATCTCTTTGGTCATAAACTCCAAAATATTAATAACTTTTGGGCTAAAAGTCTCCGAGTTCAATACCAAATACACTAAATACATAAAGTATACTTTAAAATTATGGGTCTTACATTATACCCCTAAATTTAGCTTCGTCCTCGAAACTAAAGTAGAGTAAGCAATCCACACTAGGTTTGTACTCCAAATTCAACAACTAGTCACAACTTGTTTCACCCGGTCTTCTCGAAAAAAGTGTTGCCTACCCCTTTTCATAGGGTGTTAATAACTTCACACACATCCTAAGTCGGTAAGGCTCGTCCGTTCCATTTAACATTATTTTGTCTACTATCAACAAGAGATTAAGGATGATCAGTCCCTCAATTTGTCAATAAATAGCCAACAACCATGATAGTGGCTTAGACTATCTTAGCCGAACTGTAATAGCGCTCCTTGCAATTTACAAAAGCAGTCAACAATCTTCTCAAGGTCCATTGACTTTTCCTTATTTTCTATAACTTTGATCCTATCGACGAAGTAAAATATCCCATACCTATGTCACGTAGTCTCATTGGCATCTACTTGGTACGAAACATCCATTTGGTACCAAACTGAAGCACTTAGAATGACCCAACACACTGAGCACAAAACAATCACTACATCCGAGAACTCCTAATTTCTCCCTGGTCCACAAATCCTCGATTTTTTCTTAAGTCGTACAACTACGTCAAACTGTAGTGTTCTTATCGGTATGTTATTCTGTTATAATTTTAATAATTCCATCCCACATATGCTTGGTGATCAAAACTACCTCGAATACTTTCGAAAACAAGCCAAGACTATACCACTTGGGACACACAAACTTCCTTTGGATTGACGAACACAATAACAATCCCCATGACATGCACTCAAGTAATGTCTTTATATCGTTGGCATACCTTTATAATAAATAATGTCTGAGTTATAGGTGAGATAATTCCTTTCATCAATATCTTTAATTGTCATAAGCTACATCTCTATGTGCAGCTCCACAACATTCTTGTACCTTTTCCAATATTTGGTTCACTCGCTGGATTCTTATTCTTCTCAACTTCACCGAGATATACACACTGAAAGAATCCTAAACAATCGACGTCCTAAAGAATTATTTCTCAAACGTTCCCCCATAAGCATGTTCCTAAGAACTAATTATCTATAACTTTCATCCTCATAATTTTTCAGTACAATATCTCAAAAACCCTAATTGGAGTAGAATACACCTAGGGGAAAAAATAACCTAAATGTTAATTCTAGTGACCAAATGAACTTATTGGAATGCACCAGATTGGTTAAAAACTAATTGGACTAATGAATACACCTAGGCGAGGCAAAAATGACCTATATGTTAATCCAATGCACAAATGAACTCTTTGACGGCCAAGATTGGTTAAAACCTAATTGGACAAGAATACAGCCTAGGGAGGACGAATAAATGACCTATAATGTTATCAATACTGACAATGACTACTAACTTTGTATGCACAAGATTGGTTAAAACCAACTAAATAACAGACGAATAAGCATAGGGAGGGACAAAAATGACATAAATGTTCATCCAATAACACAAATGAAACTATATTGGACGATGCACAAGATTTGGTAAATAACCTCTATTAGACTAGAATAAGCCTAGGGAGGGACGAAATGATCCTAAATGTTATCAAATGACACAAATGAAACTATTGGATGCACATTAGATTGGTGTTAAAACCCTAAGTCGAGAAGAATAAGTCCTAGATAGGAGATTATGAAGATGACCTAAATGTTGATGGAATGGAATAGACCACACCTATTGGATGCACAAGATGGTTTAGATTGGTTAAAACCCTAACTGGACTAGAATAACCTAAGGACGACGAAATAACCTAAATGTTAATCCAATGACACAAAACACACCTATTGGATGCACAAGATTGGTTAAAAACCCTTATTGGACTAGAAATAAACTTAGGGAGCACGAAATGACCTAAATGTTTAAACCAATGATACAAATGAACTTATTGGATGCACAAGATTGTTAAAACCTAATTTAGACTAAAAATAAGGCCTAGAAGGACGAAAATGACCTAATGTTAATCCAACAAAACACACCTATTGGATGCACAAGATTGGTTAAAAACCCTAATTGGACTATAATAAGCCTAGGGAGGACGAAAATGACCAAAATGTTAATCCAATGACACAAATGAAGTTATTGGATGCACAAGACTGGTTAAAAACCCTTATTGGACTAGATTAAGCCTAGGGGAGGAAAATGGACGAAATGTTAATCCAATGACACAAATGAACTTATTGCATGCACAAGATTGGGTAATAACCATAATTTGACTAGAATAAGCCTAGGGACGACGTAAATGACCTAAATGGTAATCCAGTGACACAAATGAACTTATTGGATGCACAAGATTGGTTTAAAACCTTAATTGGATGCACAAGATCGGTTAAGAACCAAAATGAATTCGAATAAGCTGAAGGATGAAAAAAAATGACCTAAATTTTAGTTAAACGAAACAAATCACCTATTGGATGCACAAGATTGGTTAAGAACCAAAGTGGATTAGAATAAGCCGAGGGATGACTAAAATGATCAAATTGTTATTTCAAGGAAAAAATGCACTTATTGGACGAACAACATTGGCTAATCATATTAAGTGCATTAGAATAAGCCGATGGAGAATGAAAATGAACAAAATGTTATTCCAATGAGGCAAACGCACTTCTTTTGATGCACAAGAGTGGTTAACTTACTAAATGTTAATCAAATGACACAAACACACATAATGGATGCAAAGGAGTGGTTAAGAACCAAAATGAAATACCATAAGCGTGGGATGACGAAAACGACCGAAATGTTAATCCAACGACACAAACGAACTTAACGGATGCATAAGATTGGTTAAGAACCAAAATGGAATTAGATTAGCCGAGGCTTGACGAAAATTACCTATATGTTATCCAAGAAAAAAAATGTGCTTATTTGGAGGACAAAGTTTTGTTAAGTACAAAAATGGATTAGAATAAGCGGAGGGAGGATGAAATGACCTAATTTGTAATCTAGTGAAAAAAAGCACTTATGGTTGCACAAGATTGATTAAGAACCTAAATGGAGTAGAATAAGCCAAAGGATGATTAAAATTACCTAAATGTGAATCCAATGATAGCCACACACTTATTGGAGGCACAAGATTGGTTAAGATCCAAAATAGATTTGAATTCATCTATCAATGATGATAAATGACCTAAATGATATTCCAGAGAAAGAAAAACACATTTATTAAATGCACAAGATTGGTTAAGAATCAAAGTGGATTAGAATAAGCTGAGGGATGACGAAAATGACATAAATGTTAATCCAATGACACAAACGCACTTTCGAGATGCACAAGATTGGTTAGGAACCAAAATGGATTACAATAACCCGTAGGATGACGAAAATGACCTAAATGTTAATCCAAGGGAAAAAAATGCACTTATTGGTTGGACAAGATTGGTTAAGAACCCAAATGGTTAAGAAAACATACTTATTAGACGAACTACAATGGTTAAGAAAACAAAAGGATTAGAATAAGAAGAGGGAGGATTAAATTGACCTAATCTTTAATCTAGTGACACAAACACACTTATTGGATGCACAAGATTGGTTAAGAACCTAAATGGAGTAGAATAAACCAAAGGATGAATGAAAATTACCGAAATAATATTCCATGATACAATGCAGTTATTGGAGAAAAAAGATTTATTAAGAACCAAAGTGGATTAGAATAAGCCGAACGATGATGAAAAAGACAAATTGGTAATCCAAGGACACGAACGCAGTTATTGGATGCACAAGTATGGCTAAGTATCAAAATGGATTAGAATAAGCGATGTAACGATGAAAATGACCTAGTTGATTTCCAAGGATACAAACACCACTTATTGGACGAACTACGACTAATAACAAAAAATGGATTAGAGTAAGCCGAGGGAGGATGAAAATGACCAAATTCTTAAATCTAGTGACACAAACACACTTATTGGATACACAGATGGGTTAAGAATTCAAATAGATTTATATAAATAGGGGATGATGAGAAAAACCTATTTGTTAATCCAACGACACAACTGCACTTATTGGATGCATAAGATGGATAAATAACCAAAATGGATTAGAATAAGCCAAAGGATGACGAAAATGACTAAATATTAATCCAATGTCACAAACACACTTACTTGATACAAAAGATTGGTTTAGAACCAAAATGGATTAGAATTAGCCAATAGATGACATAAATGACCTAAATGTTAACCCGTGAACAAAAACACACTTATTGGATGCACAAGATTGATTGAGAACCATCATGGATTCGAATAAGCTGATGGATGACAAAAATGACATAAATGTTAGTTAAACGACCCAAACGCACTTATAAAGTAGTCTAAGCTAATGAGGGGAGAAAATAAATATTGAGAATTTTTCAAGTTAAGACTATTTTGTCATCATATAGGTAGGGCCTGACAAGCTAGTAATTCCGGGGAAGTATAACTAAATGAGCCTAATCGTGGCAGTCTGTTGTTGAGCCTTAAGGAAAGATTGTTAGACCATGGAAGTATTCGAGTAGAGAACTCCTAGGTGACTTGGAGGTAGCACTCCAAATGTCGGGAGCTACCATGCAACACACGTTTACGTCGACTGTCGCATATATGTGTCTCAGGTTGAGTTGAGGGGATCTATGAGGACAGGCCAATTTGAATTGTCTGTCCATCGAGATGGTGGCATAGTATCAAGCCTCTTAACCAAGTACTCCACAGTTAGAATGGTACCACATTGTGAAGTAGAATATAAGCTCATGCGTTTGTATTGCATTGCATTTACTTGTGAATGTTTTGTTGTGATTAATAGGTATCGTGTGTGATAATAATTTCTCTTAGATTATTTGATGGTTATAGTGAAATGCATTGATTTTACGTGAGTGGTTTTAACTTTATAAATGTGATGTTTTTCCTTGAAGAATGTTTGTGTTATGATACAGTGTATTATGATTGTTTGCGTGTTCTGCTTACTTATATTATACTATTAACATGATTTCAAAACTCACCTCTTCTTTATTTGTGTTTGATTGGTTTGGCCTTGCGTTTTTCAAATCGGAGTTATTACAGGTTAATGAGTCTTGAAGTTCAAATTTGGAGAAACCCTGCTCTAATAGGTGATGCCGGAAATTTAGAGTTGTAATTTATGTTTTTAGTTATGTAATTACAAATGACTTTTATTAGAAAAACTTAGTACTAGTAAGTTTTTGGAAATAAATTAAGTATTATACTTAAAAAACAAGTTATATAGATTACACTATTTAATAGGAAAAACAAAGTTAAAAGTGTTCCTTTTAATTTTTGAGCAATGTGATATCCTAAATTATTTATAAAGTTTTTATTTTCTTGAAACATATTTCTTTATTCGCTGCGTATGTAATTCAAAAAATATAATATAAATTATTATATATGTCATTTTTGGAGTTTAAGGAACAATAGAATTGTGTTCTACAATAAAACTATTTTCAAAAAAAACCAATGAAAGTGTTCATCAAACTTAAGAACACGAATTCCAAGATCATCATCATGCAGATTTGCAGTGAACAGTTAAGTCCTTACCGGTTTCCAATCTATTAGTAATACTCACAGATCTTCAAGACATTGTGTTCGAATAGAAACGTCAACCGCACATATCAAAGAAATTTTGGATAAATAAAGCCATTGCACATTCAATTAAACTCTTCTTTGAAAACTGGATAATCTTTAATCTATGAAATTTAAAATAATTGATTCAAGAAAATCATATATTTATAGAAGGACTTTAGGAAAAAATCAAAATATATAAAAAAAATTATTTATGGTATTATTTTATAAGTATAAATAATTAATAACCGTTTATTAAAAATAGTAAGAAAATAATCATACTATTTTGATCTTCCTATCAAGTCAATCAAACTAGCTATTCAAATATGTTAATTATAAATTTTAACCAGTTATGAAAATTTGTAAAAGCCTAAATAAATTAGTTAATATCGATTTAGTTAGGTTATAAATTATGTCTCCGGTTCGAATACAGAATCTTATTGTTGTGTCTGTGAGTTTAAGTAGTATTATTGTTACCACTTTGTTATGTGCATAAAAAACTATCAAGTATAGTATCGGTCTATATTTTACATTTGAAGGGTGTAAATATTTATATTGTAAAACTAATATTTATCTAAGATTGTATATAAAATATAAATATTTTTAATGCTAAATATAATTTAATTTTTTAAGTGTAAAACCTATATATTAAACATTATAAAAGTAGAATTTTTAACATTCATAAATTAATTTATATAATAATTTAGATATTTGAAACATTTTAAATATTATTAATATTTACGATTTTTTAATAGATAAAGTTTTGACCAAATATTTAGTCAAACAAATTATTGACTAAATAAAGTTTTCAATAATGGTTAAAAATAACTATAAAACAAAGTATTGAATGAGGATATTCAACCAAGTAAATTCAAAAAGAGTCAATTTTATTAAATAGAATATGTATTTTTGCTCAATATAGAATAGTAAATTTAAGGAAAAACTAATTTTAATTTACTGCATTTAATTAAATTAATTTAAGAAATAAACCTACAGTATCAAATAGATGGGAAAAACATATTAAAGACCAAAATTCACCTAAATTCTTAATCTGTCGAGGCTTATGCACTAATAGACGAACTACATTACCTAAGAATAAAAAGGGATGAGAATAAACCTTTAAATAACAAAATGACCTAAATTCTTAACCTATTGAGATTTATGCATTTATGAGTATATTCAACCAAGTAAATTCAAAAGGAGTCATGGTTTTATTAAATAGAATATTGTATTTTTACTCAATATAGAATTGTAAATTTAGGGAAAAACTAATCTTGATTTACTTCATTTATTTAATTAATTTTAGAAATAAAACCTATTATAGAATCAAATATGGGAATAAACATATTAAAGACCAAAGTTCATCTAAATTCTTAATCCATAGAGACTTATGTAGTAATTAGACAAACTACATTACCTAAGAATCAAAAGGGATGAGAAATAACCCTTTAAAGAACAAAAGAACCTTAATTCTTAATTCATTGAGATTTATGCATTTATTGGACGATCTACACTGCCTAAGAACCAAAGTGGGTTAAAATAAAACACAAAATGACCTAAAATATTAATGCATTGAGACTTATGCACTTATTGGACGAACCATATTGCCTAAGAATCAAAATGGATTACAATAAACGTATTATATACACAAAACAACTAAATCTCATGATACAAGTGCACTTAATAGACGAACTATAATGACTAAGGACATAAAATCTTAATCAGTTGATGAAGCCCATAATTTTAAAGTACACTTTATGCATTTTTATGTATTTTGGATTTGGCTCGGGGCTTTTTTAGCCAAAGTTAATAATATTTTGGAGTCTTTATGATCAAAAAAATATTTTGATGCCGTTTAGGATTACTCGTCGATAAATAAATTAAATTAAGTGCGGTAAAATCCTTTACGGAGAATTTAATGCGTTACGGTGAAATGGTAATTTAACAAATATTAGATATTTTGAGATATTGTTAAGTTATATTTATATATATATATGTTTGCCTTGGAGAGATAGAAGAAAGATAATTAGAAGGAAGGGAAAGGAAAGAAAGTTATATAAAGAAAGAAAGGCAATAGAAAGGAAGGAAAAAACAAAGAAAGAAAAAAGGAAGGAAAGAAAATTCAGAATTCCATCTTCTTCCTCCCTACGCGTGACCCCTCATTTTCTCTTCTCCTCCATTTTCGTCTTTCGTTGCTTTCTTTCTTCAAGACTAGTAACCCAAGGTTGGGTGAGTGTTAGTACAAGGATTTCGCAACTCCACTCTTCCTCTTTGATTCGAAAACGAAGAAAAACGGTATTTGAGATTCAAACACAAACCCCTTCGTTTCTTCTAGATCCAAGCTTCATTTCGCGAAGAGTTAGAAGGGAAAGTTGCTCACTACCACGCCACGGTGCTAGGGGACCAATTTGGAGGCGACGTTGCAAGCGAAGATTTTACCGAATTTACTCACGGTGCTGTAATCGTACGTTAGAGCTAACGCGAAGGTAAGGGCTCCTTCCAAACTTTTAGTTTGCATTTAGGGACTTATTTGCGGTTGTGTGGGAAGGAATTTGTTAGGGTTGAATGTATTGATTTGGGGAAAAATGAATCTAAGGCGTTATGGGTAAAACCTTAGAGTTAGGTTTTGGTTATATTGATGAATGTTGTGTGGAAAATGAATTTAAACTCTTTTATGTATGATTTTGAGTAAATGAAATCTGATGTATTTGAATGTCGTTGTGTTTGATTGTATTCGTCGTATTTGACGTGTTGTGGATTGTTACTGATGAAATTTGACTTGTATGGTTTGAGTTTGTTTTGTGTAGAATTTGAAAAACCATTAAGTTAAATGAGTATTAAGAATGGGAATCTCTTAATATCTTGTTTACTTAATGTGTGTTTGTTTGTGAAAAAATCATTTAAGTTAACTGGGCGTTAAAGAATGGGAATCTCTTAATGTCTTGGTTACTTAATATTTGTTTTGAAATTGTTAAGTTAACTAGGCGTTAAGAATGGGAATCTCTTAATGTCTTGGTTACTTAATATTTATTATTGAAAATTGTTAAGTTAACTAGCGTTAAGAATGGGGAATCTCTTAATGTCTTGGTTACTTATATTCGTTTTGAAAATTGTTAAGTTAACTGGCGTTAAGAATGGGAATCTCTTAATGTCTTAGTTACTTAATATTTGTTTTGAAAATTGTTAAGTTAACTAGGCGTTAAGAATGGGGAATCTCTTAATGTCTTGGTTACTTAATATTCGTTTTAAAAATTGTTAAGTTAACTGGGCGTTAAGAATGGGGAATCTCTTAATGTCTTGGTTACTTAATATTTGTTTTGAAAATTGTTAAGTTAACTAGGCGTTAAGAATGGGGAATCTCTTAATGTCTTGGTTACTTAATATTCGTTTTGAAAATTAATAAGTTAACTGGGAATTAAGAATGGGGAATCTCTTAATGTCTTGGTTACTTAATATTTGTTTTGAAAATTGTTAAGTTAACTAGGCGTTAAGAATGGGGAATCTCTTAATGTCTTGGTACTTAATATTCGTTTTGAAATCGTTAAAGTTAACTGGGCGTTAAGAATGGGGAATCTCTTAATGTCTCGGTTACTTAATGTTTGTTTTTGAAAATCGTTCAGTAAATGAGTATTAAGAATGGGGAATCTCTTAATGTCTCGTTTACTGAATGTTTTGTTTGAAAATCGTTTAAGTTAACTAGGCGTTAAGAATGGGAATCTCTTAATGTCTCGGTTACTTAATGTTTGTTTTTGAAAATCGTTTCAGTAAATGAGTATAAGAATGGGGGAATCTCTTAATGACTTATTTACTGAATGTTTTGTTTTGAAAATCGTTAAGTTAAATGAGAATTAAGAATGGGGAATCTCTTAATGTCTCGTTTACTTATGTGTGGTTTTGGTAAATCGTGCAGACCCATGATAGGTGGCACTTGGTAAACGGTACGGGCCCGTGATAGGCAGTACGTTTACGATTACGTTGGTAAGTTGTGCAGACCCGGGATAGGTGGCACCTCGGTAAATCGTACGGACCCGTGATAAGTAGTACGTTACGACTTACGTTCCTTAGGGAATTGTGTTTGTCCGTGAGAGACTGCACAGGGGTTTGTCCGTGAGAGGACTACGCCCTGGTTTAAGTTAGATGAGAATTAAGAATGGGGAATCTCTTAATGTCTCGTTTACTTATGTATGTTTTTGGTAAATCGTGCAGACCCGTGATAGGTGGCACCTTGGTAAACGGTACGGGGCCCGTGATAGGCAGGACGTTTACGATTTACGTTTGGTAAGTTGTGCAGACCCGGATAGGTGGCACCTCGGTAAACAGTACGGACCCGTGATAGGTAGTACGTTTACGACTTACGTTCCTTAGGGAATTGTGTTTGTCCGTGAGAGACTGCACAGGTGTTTGTCCGTGAGAGACTACACCCTGTTAAATTGTGAATTGTCTGTTCATTTGGTATGTGTAGTAATTGTGTTATAAGTGTTATGTTTTTGAATTTGGTGATAACATGTTGGATTGCAATACCATTTCGAAATCCATGATGTTGTGGTAATTGTGTTATAAGTGTTATGTTTTGGAATTTAGTGATAGCATGTTTGATTGCAATACTACTTCGAAACACATGATGTTGTAGCGATTGCGTTATCATTGCTAAGTGTTAAGATGTGGAATTGTGTAATGAATGATATTGAATTAGTTTAAGTATTTTTGGAAGAATAAGCAGGAAATCGATTTCCCAATCGATTGGATGAGTTGCAGGAAGTTCACTATTTTAACCTAATCGATTGCCAATCGATTGTATAAATATTGTCTTTCAAAATATTTTAAGAAATCGATTTGGAAATCGATTGGCAGAGAGGCAGGAACTCAGCAAAACTGCCAAAATGGATTGAAATCGATTTGTAACTCAGGGGCTCATCAAAACTGACAAAATCGACTTAGAAATCGATTTGATCATGCAGAAAACTCAGGAGAACTGACCAAATCGATTTGGCAATCGATTGGCTCAGCAAAAGTACTTATTTTGAGTTAGATAATGATTGCTCAATTGATTTATCAATGCTTTCGTCAGTTATGTATTACTTGATGGTTGAGAACTTCATTTTGAGTTCATTGTTAATTGGCAAGCATTATATGAACTTTTAGCATATGGAAAAATCCTTTTAAGGTGCATGCTTAGTTGAAAGGTTATTTTGTGCATTTAAAACTTAAATGTTATGTGTTACCTGTTAATTTCGGTTGGTGACCCTTTACAATTATTGTGGAAATCTGGCTTTGCCCTCAGATGAGAGTCAGGACGATCCTACCGGTTCGTACCCTACGGACGGGAATGGAGATGGGAACGCTGACTGCAGCTACGTTAGGAGGATCTCACGGGGCACGTGGAGATCACTCAGGGTGTTTAGTTGTTTTGTAAAATGATCAGACTAGGTTGACACAGAGGGAACGGATGTCTTTCCTTTGGGTTGCGTTTACTTTTAATCAGGAAGACTGTACTACTCTTGTTATGTAAATATTTTGAATTCATGGATTGAGAACTTTTTCCGCTGCTTGAAAATTATAATGACTTGATACTTATCCAAAGGTGTTACCTTGTTTATTTCTCTGTTTATTTTAATTTCTTTTGAAAAAAAAAATACACCCTCGCTTTTGAAAAACGGGGTGTTACAGTTGAGACCTACGCAGTTATTGGATGAACTACATTTGCTTAAAAATAAAAATGGATTTATAATAAACCTAATATAGAAAAAAAATTGACCTAAATTCTTAATCCATTGAGACTTATGCACTAATTTGACAAACTACTTCCCTAAGATCGAAACGTATAGAATAAACCTATTAGAACAAAAATCCTAAATTCTTAACCATTGATGCTTATACACATATTGGACAATTTACAATGCAAAACTACCAAATTGGATTAAATAAATCTATTATAGACAAAAATGACATAAATTCTTAATCCGTTGGGACTTATGCACTTATTGGACGAACTAAATTGCCTAAAGAATTAAAATGGATTAGAATAAACCTATTAAAGACCAAAATGGCCTAAAATCTTAATCAATTGAGACCTCTACACTTATTGCACGATCTACATTGCCAAAGAATCAAGATGGATTAGAATAAAGTTATTAAGACAAAAAAATAACCAAAAATCTTAATCTATTGAGACTTATGCATGAATGTTTGGACTACATTGCATAAAAATTAAAATGCATTAGAAGAAACCTATTATAGAACTAAATGACCTAAATTCTTATTCTTTGAGACTTAAGCACTTATTGGACGGACATCTTTGCCTAAGAATCAAAATGGATAAGAATAAACGTACTAATGAAAAAATGACCTAAAATCTTAACCCATTGAGACTTATTCTCCTGTTGGGTGATTGACATTGCTTAAGAATTGAAAGGGGTTAGAATAAACCTATTAAATATCAAAATGTCCTCACTTCATAATTGATTGAGACTTATGCACTTATTGGATGAACTACAATGCCTAAGAATCAAAGTGGATTACAATAAACCTATTATAGACCAAAAAGAACTGAAATCCTAATCCGTTGAAACTAGCGCACTAAATAGATAAATTATATTGACTACGAATGAAAATGGACTAGAAGTTACATTTAAAACACCAAAATTACCTAAAATCTCTATCCATTGAGACCTATGAAGTTATTGGACAAACTACATTGCCTAAGAATGAAAATAGATTGGAATAAACGTATTAAAGACCAATGAGACTTATGCACATATTCAAACTTATTGGATGATCTACATTGCCTGAGAATTAAAATATTAAATATTCTATATTGTAAAAAATAATATTATCTAAAGATTGTATAAAAATAATAAATATATTTTTAACGCTAATTAACATTTAAATTTTTTAAATGTAAACCTATATTATTAAACATTATAAAAGTAGAATTTTAACATTCATAAAATTTAATTCATATAATAATTTAGATATTTGAATACATTTTAAATATTATTAATATTTACGATTTTTTAATAGATAAAGTTTTGACTAATTATTAGTCAAACAAATTATTGAAGGTGCAATGATTTTATTTATCCAAATAATTCTTTTGATATGTGCGTCGATGTTGCTATTCGAACACAATGTTCTTGCAATACGAGTGAGTATTACTAACAGACTGGAAATTGGTATGGTCATAACTGTTCACTGCAAATCTGTTGATGATGATATTGGAGTTCGTGTTCTTAATTTTGATCATGGCTTTGATTGGGATTTTCATAATAGTTTTTTTGGAACAACACAATTCTATAGTTCCTTTCAGTGGGATGGTGGTGAATTTAAATGGTTTGGCATATTCATTCAAGGTAGAGATCATTGTGATTATTGAAAGTGGATTATAACGCAAAATGCACCATGTAGTATATTTAAAGATCGTACAGTTTGCTATGAGTGGAATAAGTAATTGATAATGTGTTACACATTTGTTTATCTTCATAAATAAGAGGAATACTTCTCAATTTTAAAAACACATGTGTCTCTCCCTATTATATTATTTCTTCTAAACCATTTACCTTTTCATCGTCTTGAATTTCAATTTACACTGTTTTTAAACATATATTAAATATTTATTTCATTTTCTAAGAAAAATTGTACAAAAGTAACAAATACCATCGTGAAACTTTCTGGATTTGGATTTGGTGAGATAAAACAAATAAACTTTAGGTTAAACAATTCCACGATACAGCATAAACAATGAACCTCAAAAATCCAAATTTCAAAAAGATGAACAGAAAAGAAAAGAAAAGACAACACGAGACAAATAATGACCACTTAATTAGTTTGTCGATAACTAATTAGTTAAAACTAGTAAAATTTTTATTATCTTCTAAATAAAACAAGAATAATATATAACTATTATTAAAACCATACACGAGACAAATAATGATCACGAAGAACTGTTAAAATTAGAATTTTTCAATATCAACATAAAATGAGAACAATTATAAATAAGATAACTTTATTTTTTTTCACACTTCAAATTTTTCACTTTGTTTTTAAAAAATTAGTCATCAAAGAAGATTTCTGGAATATACAATTCATACACTAAACATATATTTGTTTTTAATCCATTAGTTAAAAATTGTTATTTATTATATCTTATAAATAAAATAGAAAATAATTATAATATACTAATAAAAATTTATTATAAATGTCATTCACGGCACAAATATTTTTCAAAAAAGAATTAGTAAAAATTAGATTTTTTAATATTATCGCCGTAAAAATGAAATCAATTGCAATAGACTAGAAAAGTTGTCACTTATGTAAATAAAAAACATTAACAATACATGCTTTTCTAATTGATTAAATATTAAAATACATTAGACAAGTTCATACTCATAAAAATTTCAAAATAATTGTAATTCAGAAGACAATTTATTATACATGACAAGTTCTCAACAATAAAAAATCAAACTAACTATCATACACGAGACTAGTTTATCGATGCAATTATTACCATACTTTACATGTTTCACTTTAGTTTAGATATATAACACACAAAGAAGAAAGTTGTGCTCGAAATTTTGTCTCGAAATTTGAAATGAACAATAACGGAACTGATATCTAACTAAGCACCCTAAAGATTCAAACTTAGTCGATAAATATATTTAAGGTATTCACTACTCATTTAAGCACAACATGTCAAAAATCAATTAACTTAGCATGATAGGCTAACATGACACAATGTATCATTTAAACAATCTGAACTAATATTTCAATCATGAATGAAACACTACAATTACTCACTATAATTTATGGAGGAAACAAAACTTATAGATTTAGTAAGCACAAACTTACTACCTTAAGTTGAATGAAATAAAAAAATGTATCAAATACCTTATCAAGTTCAACTAACTTTTCAAATAATGGTTTACTAGTTTTACTCTTAAAAAAAATTAAATAATATCATCAATTACTCAACCAGTTTGCACTTATGTAAGACAAGTAGAGCAATTTTTAAATCATTTCATAGTCTTAAGAATTTTCAAATAAACGCACACATAAGAATTCATAGAATATGCAACTCCTTTGAAATCAAGAATTAAAGTTCATAGCCATAGTGAATGAGGGGAACTTTTTTTACATAATTGCAAAGCACACTTCAAGTTGGAATTTTATTTTTTTTAGTTTTATACACAAGATTGATTTATAACAACTCCCACAATAGTTCTAGGTTTTTATAAAAAGATACATGGTAGTACACATAAAATACTAACACAATGCACTTATTTATTTTAAGTTAATTACTTAAAAGATCAAACAGACTTAATTGAATGTTTAATTTAAGTGTACACCTTCATCCTAATATTCATGCCACATAAACAATTATCAGGATTCAACATTGATGTCACATAAGACTCATTGTCACTCAATTATTTAAGAGATGAGCATGGTTTTTAACTATTTCAAAATAAAATTAACAAGATTTCTACCAATAATAACAACGAGTTATTGTTAACTCTTTTATCGACGACGAGTCATTGGGGTAGCTAGTCCCTTATACTCATGGAGTCAATTATTTAAAAAAACTATAACTGTAGTCATTCAAATTCAAACATGAGTAGTTAAATGTATCTTTAATATGGTTCAACAGTGCGAAGGCGACACCACAACTCCTACTTCTTACTTCAAGTTAAAAAGTCACCTAGTTACACATTCACAATAATTTATTTGTAATTTACAACTAGTTACAACAACAAATGAAAGGACACTAACATCAATATATAATCAATAATTCGAATGAAGAAATATAGAACTATTTCACTTTTAAATGCTCTCGACTACTCTAACTCTATACACTAAAATTATTTAAGAGATGAGCATGGTTTTTAACTATTTCAAAAATAAAATTAACAAGATTTCTACCAATCATAACGAGTTATTGTTGCCTTTTTTATCGACGACGAGTCATTGGGGTAGCTAGTCCCTTATACTCACGGAGTCAATTATTTAAAACAACTATAATTGTAGTCATTCAAATTCCAACATGAATAGTTAAATGTATCTTTAATATGGTTCAAGAGTGCGAAGGCAACACCACAACTCCTACGTCTTACTTCAAGTTAAAAAGTCACCTAGTTACACATTCACAATAATTTATTTGTAATTTACAACTAGTTACAACAACAAATGAAAGGACACTAACATCAATATATAATCAATAATTCGAATGAAGAAATATAGAACTATTTCACTTTTAAATGCTCTCGGTCTACTCTAACTCTATACACTAATTCTCAATAATTAGAACACTTGAAACACAAACAATTTAATATTTACATAATCATATACACATACACATTCACATAATTAACCCAAAAATTAGCACCAAAATTTTACGT
The DNA here is from genome assembly GCA_002896235.1 of Cicer reticulatum. Classification (NCBI taxonomy): domain Eukaryota; kingdom Viridiplantae; phylum Streptophyta; class Magnoliopsida; order Fabales; family Fabaceae; genus Cicer; species Cicer reticulatum. The sequence continues at coordinate 19,311 of PGWS01036855.1, forward strand.
TCATCTCATAACTCAAATGATGTAACCTATCCTCATAGAACTCTAATTGCTCCAAATTTGATCACAATTATATTTTCCTTTGAATTAATCCTCATCACATAAAGGTTACAATAAACTAAGGAATATATTTTCCAAGTAGCAAATAAGATAAATAATCATCTAGTAGAAGATACAACACGTTACAAAATCAAATTGAATTAGGTAGTGCATAAACCACTTTCAAGGTTACACAACATTCTAAAAATTTATTTCTAGACTTAAAATATTATAAAAAGTAGAGAACTCATCATTTAGCAGAAAAAAACTCATTGAGAATTCATAACTTTTCCTTAAATTACTTTTCAATAAATCAGGTCTAAATAAAAAATAATTAAAATAAATCACATTTCTAATAAAATAAAAATAAATCACATGTATTTTTAAAATCTATAAGACTTCTAAAATTTGACCCGTACTTTAATGGTCAAAAACACAATTATAAATAATTAATCACTATAAAAATTATTATTTTCAACTTATATTTTGAAGGAAGATTTAAACTATATATAGATAGATAGAAAATTTTCCAATAAATTAACACTTCCAAAATAGTTCTAATTTATTTTCTTATTTTCTCAAAATTTACAACAAAAAAACAAATTGTATATTATATACATTAAGGTAGTACACATACCACAAAATGTAAGGCATACTTGGTTATGATAATGAATTATCCTAATTCACAAATCTACAAAATAACAATCTCCCCTCACAACAACTACTCAACATGTGGACAGACAAATACATCCTCAGTTTCTATCAAGACACAAAATTGGTCTAAAGCATAACACATCATCAATATAAAGATTTTGGAGGCATGCTCTAATCTTAAAAATTGGGTCCCAAATAAAATTTGCAATTTTATAATAAATACAAAATTGGTAAAATAAATTTTAGTATCTGCATACATACTAATCTACATGATGCATACTATTTTATTAGGTTAATTCATGTAACAAGAAAAGATGTACAATGTAAGACCCATAATTTTAAAGTACACTTTATGTATTTTATATATTTTGGATTTTGACTCGGAGGCTTTTAGCCAAAGTTAATAATATTTTGGAGTTTATATGATCAAAAAGTTATTTTGACGCCGTTTAGAATTACTCGTCGATAAATAAATTTAAATTAAGTGCGGAGAATCCTTTACGTAGAATTTAATGCGTTACGGGTGAAATGGTAATTTAACAAATATCTAGATATTTTGGGATATTTGTTAAGTTATATTTAATATATATATATGTTTGGTTGGAGGAAAAAGAAAGGAAATTAGAAGGAAGGAAAAGGAAAAGAAAAGGTTATATAAAGGAAAGAATAAATAGAAAGGAAGGAAAAACAAAGAAAGGAAAAAGAAAGGAAGGAAAATCCGATTTTCCATCTTCTTCCTCTGCTACCCGCGACCATTTTTCCCTCCTTCTCCCATTTTCATTTTCGTTGCTTTCTTTTCTTCAAGACTAGTAACCCAAGGTTGGGTGAGTGTTAGAACAAGGATTTCACAACTCCACTTTTCCTCTTTAATTCGAAAACGAAGAAAAACGGTATTTGAGATTCAAACACAAACCCCTCCGTTTCTTCTAGATCCAAGCTTCATTTCGCGAAGAGTTAGAAGGGAAAGTTGCTCACTACCACGCTACGGGCTAGGGGACCCAATTTGGAGGCGACGTTGCGAGCGAAGATTTTTACCGGTTTTACTCGTGGTACCGGAAACCCACGTTAAAGCTAACGTAAGGTAAGGGCTCCTTCCAAACTTTTAGTTTGCATCTAGGGCCTTATCTGTGGTTGTGTGCAAACGAATTGTGTTAGGATTGGAGTATTGTTTTGGGAAAAATGATTTTACCTCATGTATGTAAGATTTTGAATAAATGAAATTTATTATGTTGATTTGTGTTCATCGTATTTGGCATGTTCATACTTGATGTTTGTTGATTGATGTGTTTTGGTGTGAATTATCAATTGAATGTGAGAATTTGTTTGAGTTTGTTTTGTGTGAAATTTGAAAACCATTAAGTTAAATGAGTATTAAGAATGGGGAATCTCTTAATGTCTTGTTTACTTAATGTGTGTTTGTTTGTGAAAAATCGTTTAAGTTAACTGGGCGTTAAGAATGGGGAATCTCTTAATGTCTCGGTTACTTAATATTTGTTTTTGAAAATCGTTTAAGTTAACTGGGCGTTAAGAATGGGGAATCTCTTAATGTCTTGGTTACTTAATATTTGTTTTTGAAAATCGTTTTAAGTTAACTGGGCGTTAAGAATGGGGAATCTCTTAATGTCTCGGTTACTTAATATTTGCTTTTGAAAATCGTTTAAGTTAACTGGGCGTTAAGAATGGGGAATCTCTTAATGTCTCGGTTACTTAATATTTTTTTTTGAAAATCGTTTAAGTTAACTAGGCGTTAAGAATGGGGAATCTCTTAATGTCTCGGTTACTTAATGTTTGTTTTTGAAAATCGTTTCAGTTAATGAGTATTAAGAATGGGGAATCTCTTAATGACTTATTTACTGAATGTTTTGTTTTGAAAATCGTTAAGTTAAATGAGAATTAAGAATGGGGAATCTCTTAATGTCTCGTTTACTTATGTGTGTTTTGGTAAATCGTGCTGACCCGCGATAGGTGGCACCTTGGTAAACGGTACGGGTCCGTGATAGGCAGTATGTTTACGATTTACATTTGGTAAGTTGTGCTGACCCGAGATAGGTGGCACCTCGGTAAACAGTACTGACTCGTGATAGGTGGTACGTTTACGACTTACGTTCCTGAGGGAATTGTGTTTGTCCGTGAAAGACTGCACAGGGGTTTGTCCGTGAGAGACTACGCCCTAGTTTAAGTTAAATAAGAATTAAGAATGGGGAATCTCTTAATGTCTCGTTTACTTATGTGAGTTTTGGTAAATCGTGCTGGCCCGCGATAGGTGGCACCTTGGTAAACGATACTGGCCCGTGATAGGCAGTACGTTTACGATTTACGTTGTGTAAGTTGTGCTGACCCGTGATAGGTGGCACCTCGGTAAACAGTACTGACCCGTGATAGGTGGTACGTTTACGACTTACGTTTCTTGGTGAATTGTGTTTGTTTGTGAGAGACTGCACATGTGTTTGTCCGTGAGAGACTACACCCTGTTAAATTGTGAATTGTTGGTTCATTTTGTCTGCGTAGCATTATGTTATAAGTGTTAAGTGTATGTTTTGGAATTTGGTGATAACATGTTTGATTGCAATACCATTTCGAAACCCATGATGTTGTAGTATTGTGTTATAAGTGTTAAGTGTATGTTTTGGAATTTGGTGATAACATGTTTGATTGCAATACCATTTCGAAACCCATGATGTTGTAGTATTGTGTTATAAGTGTTAAGTGTTATGTTTTGGAATTTGGTGATAACATGTTTGATGGCAATACCATTTCGAAACCCATGATGTTGTAGTATTGTGTTATAAGTGTTAAGTGTATGTTTTGGAATTTGGTGATAGCATGTTTGATTGCAATACTATTTCGAAACTCATGTTGTTGTAGCGATTGCGTTATCAGTGCTAAGTGTTAAGATTTGGGATTGTGTATGAATGTGATTGAATTAGTTTAAGTATTTTTTGGAAGAATAAGCAGGGAAATCGATTTCCCAATCGATTGGATGAGTTGCAGGAAGTTCACTATTTTAACCTAATCGATTTGCCAATGGATTGTATAAATATATCTTTCAAAATCTTTTACGAAATCAATTGGCAGAGAGGCAGGAACTCAGCAAAACTGCCAAAATCGATTTGGAAATCGATTTGGCAACACAGGGACTCATCAAAACTGACAAAATCGACTTAGAAATCGATTTGGTCATGCAGAAACTCAGCAGAACTGACCCAATCGATTGGCTCAGCAAAAGTCCTTATTTTGAGTTAGATAATCGATTGCTCAATTGATTTATCAATGCTTTGGTCAGTTATGTATTACTTGATGATTTGAGAACTTGATTTTGAGTTTATTGTTAATTGGCAAGCATTATATGAACTTTTAGCATATGGAAAATCCTTTTAAGGTGCATGCTTAGTTGAAAGGTTATTTTGTGCATTTAAAACTTAAATGTTATGTGTTATCTGTTAATTTCGGTTGGTGACCCTTTACAATTATTGTGGAAATCTGGGCTTTGCCCTCAGATGAGAGTCAGGACGATCCTACCGGTTCGTACCCTACGGACGGGAATGGAGATGGAATGCTTGACTGCAGCTACGTTAGGAGGATCTCACGGGGCGCGTGGAGATCACTCAGGGTGTTTAGTTGTTTTGTAAAATGATCAAACTAGGTTGTCACAGAGGGAACATATGTCTTTCTTTTGGGTTGCGTTTATTTTTTAAACTGGAAGACTGTACTACTTTGTATGAATATATTTTGAATTCATGGATTGAGAATTTTCCGCTGCTCGTAAATTCTGTTGACTTATTTGTCGTTGTGTTACGACTTAAATATTTATCCAAATGTGGGTTACCTTATTTATTTCCCTGTTTTATTTTAATTCCTTTTGAAAAAAAAAATACACTCACGCTTTGAAAAACGGGGTGTTACATACAAACAACATGTCACCTTCTCATATTAAACTCAAATATGCATTTCGTCAATGATAACACAAAAACTATAATTCTACTCAAAAACATCCCACTCATAACATTACATTGATTATAGAATGTAAAATTTAGAGAACTTTTCAAAAAGAGTTTCACCATGAGATAATTCTTTAAAAACTTTGTTGTTGTTTTTTTTTTCTCTCCTGTTTCCTTCTCTTTCTCAATTAGTAGACATTTTATCATTTGATATCTTGTTTTTTTTTATTAGTACCATTATAAGTCACTAATGAGTTCTTACAATCTAAAACTCTAACATCAAGTTAAACTCTATTGAGTTCATAATTTCAGCATCAGTACATCAATCATTTCAAACAAATATACTAACACCCTAGCGATTCGATATTCACTTCAGTGCCTCTAAACCAACATTACAAAAACTCTTTTTTATTTTGTTAAAAATAAGATCTAGTAAAATAGGGTGTAAATTATCAGCTATTTTAATATTAATTAAAATCAATAGTATAAAGTTATTTTTATTTTATAAATCAACAAAAATTCAAACTCATTTAATTCTTTAAAATAAATCAACAATGATTCAAACATAACATATTTCTTTTTATAAAATAAATCAACTTTAACACATTCAGGATTTGTTTTCTTAAAAGTCTAACTTTAAAATTCAACCAACCTTGAATATTCAAGATTTACTACTGCTAACAATATGAATTTCATACTATTATAAATCATGACGAACGTTCTAAATTGTTTTCAAAAGCAATATCAGGACTTTAATCATCTAGATACAACCATCAACACTTTCAAGTGATTTAAACTTAACATTCACAATTTAAAATCGATTATTTTCTTCACACAAGCCAACTTAAAATCAAAAATAAGAATTTTCTAGTCAAAATTAAAACTTTAAACATAAGAGACATATTTTCTATCTAACTCAAAGTTTAGAAAACACTTTTTTTCTTCTTCTCTAAATTGAATTTTAACAAAAATATTAATAGTTTGTACATAGTAAAAGTCAATACTTGAAGTTTAAACATATAGTTCTAACGGAAATCAATATTTCGATAAATTAGTTATTAGATCAAACACTTTAAACAAATTCATATCAAGACTAAATATTTTAAACTGATTAAGGGTGAAAATGGAACCTTAAAACATCTATTATAGGTGAGGTCTGACATTCGATATCTAAGATTACTTGAATGAGATTAATAACTTCAAACATATAGCTGGTTAATCAAAATTATTATTTTCAACTATTCACATAAAACAAGAGTGCAAAAATCATAGTTCGGTAGACAAGCAACAAGCAACAAGATCATTCAACAAGTAACTAACGAAATCTTGTCAACCATTAAAATTACCTCAAATCTTAACAAGTAATTTAACAAGTAATTTGATGGTTTATTTACTTAATTAGTTAGAAACTTAGAATCCATAACATGTAAGCAAATAATAAATAGTTAATTAGTGACTTCAAAAATATGTATAATTATACAAACGAATATAACACTTAACACAATAATATAAGGGAAAAAAATGATAATGAAAATAATTAAAATATAAAAGAGTATAACACTTAACACAATATATTATAGGAATCCAACAATAAGAAATTTATCACAATAAATATAATAATTTCACCCCCTTTTTTTCTTTAATCATCTTTACATTTAACAAAAATTGAAACAAAGATTTTTTCAACTAGCAAGTTAAGTAAGCAACTATTTTACTTACGAAGTTAATATAACAATCATAAAACTAAAATAAATCTCATAGTACATAAATCATTTTAGTGGTTAATCAATACTTTTAAAATTTCATTTCAAACACTTAAATTATTTTAAAAGGATCACTATTTTATAATAACATAAAATATTTTTCTTCATAATTTCAAATTTTTCCATGGATTACTTGTTGATAAATCTTACGATTTGTTTTTAACTACTTTTAAGATCAATAAGATACTAAAATTTCACCAATATCTTAACCAATAAAATACCTCTTGTAAAACTCTAAACCCCCAAATAATATATATATAATAAATTTAATCATATTCCTAAAAAATTTACAACGGATAAATAAAATATATTTTCAAGAAAATAAAAACTTTTATTTAAATTCGGGTATCACGTTTCTAAAAAATAAAAAGAACATTTTAAACTTATTTCTCTCCATTAAAATAGTGCAATCTCGATAAGCTTGATTTAAGTATAATTACTTGATTTAATTTTAAAACTTACTAGTACTTCTAAGATTTCATACAAAATTCTTTTCAAATTAAATTAGTAAAACACAAAATTAAAACTCTTATTCGCAATATCACCTATCAGAGTGGGGTTCCTCTCAAACATGAACTCATACTCATTAACCTGTAATAACTGCGATTTCGCAAACACAGGGCCAAGCCAGACAAACACAAACAACAAAGGAGGTGAGTTTCGAAATCATGATGATAGTATAATACAAGTAAGAAGAACATGCATACAATCATAATAGAACCGTATCATTACACAAACATTCCATCAATAAAATATCACATTAAAAAGTCAAAACCACTCAAGGAAAATCAATAAATTTCACTATAACATCAAATCATCTAAGATAAATTATCACCACACACGATACATATTAATCACAACAAAACAATCACAATAAAATGCAATGCTATGCATGAGCTTAGACTCTACTTCACAATGTGGATACCATTTTAACTCTGAAGTACTTGGTTAGGAGGCTTGATACTATGCCACCATCCCGGTGGACGGACAATTCAAACTGGCCTTGTCCTCATAGATCCCCTCAATTCAACCCGAGACACATATACGTGATAGTCGAGGTAAACGTGTGTTGCATGATAGCTCCCAAAATTTGGAGTACTACCTCCAAGTCACCTAGGAATTCCCCACCGGAATACCTCCAATGTCTAACGATCTTGCCTTAAGGCTCAATAGTAGATCGCCACGATCAGGCTCATTCAGTTGTACTTCCCTGGAATCACTGGGCTTGTTAGGCCCTACCTATATGATGACAAAATAATCTTCACTTCACAAAATCTTAATATTTATTTTCTCTCCTTTTTAGCCTATGATACTCCATTAAGACCGTCATCTCAAACATAAATTGGAATCAAAATTATTTCATCAACTATGGGGTTACTTCAATATTCTCATCACAAATTCACAATATCATTATCATTAATCATATCTCATCACATAAACTTGTCAAAATTTTATAGATTCACTATCATCAATCAAACATCATCATTATCATCACACAAACTTATCAAAATTTATATCATAAATCACATATCATTATCAAATAGACTTACATTATACACTACATTTCACATAAACTCATTTAATCAAACATATGCACCAAATTCATTTGAAATCAAATATCACAATGATATCAAATATCACAATAATATCAAATATTCACAATAATATCAAATATCACAATAGTGTTAAATATCACGATAATATCAATATCACACATTTAACAAAATTAAATCAATCAACACCTTATAAATATTTCGATTCCACATTTTAATCTCACAATTTTTCTTATTTGCACATTAAATAATTTATCACTCAAGGGCTTACTGCCATACGTAGCGAGCCCCGGATGAATCATTGGGAAATACGATTTTCCCGCCCATCTCACAATATATTATACTCATGAATTCTTACGCTCTCTCACCCATTACCTTATTTTGACGCTTTCACACACGAATACAATTCCACGAGCAAACAACCTTTGTTCATTGACTCTTTATCCTTTAATCGATCTAACTCGACAATTTATGGGTAAACGTTAAAAATAAATTATGAACATACTCTCAAAAATAAATTCAAAATTCGGTCAAAGTAAATTACCAGAAATCAGAAAACCAACCAGTGGATAATATAGCCACTTTTCACACGGTCGTGTTGGCGTTGGTTTCACTCAAATCGGACTTACGGTGAAGAAGAACAGTGCAAAATAACGAATCTACAAATGGAGAAGTCGGTATTTTAGAGAGAAATTGGGGTTGTTAAAAATCTGGAAAAATCATGTTAATTGACTAACTCAAATATAAGAATCAACAACATACTCAAATTTGGTACGCTGAAAACAGCTCTAAAGTGTTCTAGGAAGTACATGTATACCGATCACCGGTGTCAATTTTCTATTTTTTCCTCCAAGTTCGCCTGGCTATTCTCCTTCGTCCATTTAGTACGGCTGCTTCTCAGCTTTTAATATTGAGCCTATACTGTGAGTTCTACTATAAGATATTTGAAATAGAGAAAATAATAGCATGTGTGTATATGTATGTATAGTTATGTATATATATGTGTGTATGTATGTATATATATATATATGTGTGTGTGTGTGTGTGTGTGTATGTATGTATTAGTTACTACTAAATCTAACATTAATCCCATTTTATTATATATTATTATTATTATTATTACTATTTTATTTTTATTTTACTAAAACAAATTTAATAATTATTTAATCTCTTTTTAATATCCCTCAATTTCCCATTATTACTAAATAATTTATAAATTTAGATAATTAAAAATAATTCAATATAAAAAAACATAGAATCTACTAATAATTAACAACTGCATCGACACATTCAAAATAATCTCTACTATGATCTTATACTGTAATTATTCTCAAAATACCACATTATAATAATACCATCATCATAATAAATATATATATAAATCACAATACCATAACAAAGTATTTAAAAATAAAGAAACTCAAACACAAACCATACTAATATCTAAAGATAAGTATTTATAAAGTAAATAATTAATAATAAGAGATACTTAGAAATAATTAAAATATGAATATGTGCACACTTTACAAATAATCAAACATACAAGAAAATATCACATTAATTATAACTCCACATATACACTTAAAATAACATAAATCTATTCTTTAAATATTTACACTAAATATATTATTTTTGAAAATATATAAAATAATAAAATAAAATATTTATTATATATATCGCTCATTTTAATCTAATATTTATTAAAACTAGCACATCATAGGAAAAGACCCATATAGAACATTTCCCAAAATTTATCAACATATATAAAATAATTATCAAATTAATATTAAAGATCCTATTTAAATTAACAATATAGTTTATTATAAAATTTGGGGTGTTACAACTCTCCCTGTGACAACCTTAAACCCCAAAATAACATTTATAATAATATATACTAAATTTTTGAAGAAAGAACTTGCAGCGGATAAAGAAAATCTGTTAAAGAGAATAAATTTGATATCGAATTTAGGATATCACATTTCTCTAGATACACATGTAACAATTCAACTTTGTTCCTCAATTAAAATATTACAATATCAATGAACTTGATTTAACTAGAATTTCTGATTAATCCCAAGACGACTCGTACTAAGTTTTCTATTAAAATTCATTTATAATAACATAAGTAAAATACACATTACACTCTTAAATTCCGGTATTTACTACAGAGCGGGGTTTCTCCCTAACTTGAACTCGAGACTCATTAACCTGGTAACTGCGATTCGCAACGCAGAGCCAATCATTCAAACACAAACAACAAGATGTGAGTTTTGAAATCATGTTGATAGTATAATATAAATAAGATGAACACGCAAAGCAATCCATCATAGAATCTATCATTAAATAAACATTCCTTCAAGGAAAACATCACATGAATAGTCAAATCAAAGAAATCAATTACACCACTGTAACATCAAATCATCGCATAATATTATCACATATAATACACATTTAATCAGCAACAAAACAATCACATAGAAAATGAATGCTATGCATGAGCTTAGACTCTACTTCCACAATTGTACCATCTAACGTCATCCAAGCCACCCATCCGGTGGACGACAATTCTTCAATCGCCCTATCCTCATAGATCACCTCAACTCACCCGAGGACACATATACGTGACATCAGGTAAACGTGTAGTTGCCGTAGTAGCTCCCGACATCTGGAGTGCTACCTCCAAGTCACCTAGGAATTCCCCACCGAATACCTCCAAGCTAACCAAATCTGCCTTAAGGCTCGACAGCAGACAGCCACGATCGGCTCATTTCAGTTGTACTTCTCCAGATCACTAGGCTGTCAGGCCCTACTATATGATGACAAATAAATCTCCACTTCCACAAATTCACAATGTTTATTTCCCTCGTTGGTATACGAACTCCATTAACAAAACCGTCATCTCATACACAAATTGAAATCACCATTATTTCATCAACTATGAGGTTATTCAATATTCTCATCATCGTTTAGAACATCACTATCTCATTCATCACATAAACTCATCACAAAGTAATATCAGCATCACGATCATCAATCAACATTATCACAAATTTATAACGTCACGAATTATTAATCTACATCCATCATCATACATAAAATTATCACAACACACATCACCTTTTGTTATCAATCAATAAATACTATCTAATCACACATATATTAAATTTATTCGACACCCAATATCACAATGAATATCAAGTATCACACATTCAAATAAATTAAATCAATCAACACCCTACAAATCATTCTATTCTATATTAATCTCACACATTTCGTTATTTCACATTAAAGTTAATTTATCCCTCAACAGGGCTTACTGCAATACGTACGAGCCTCAGATGAATCGTTGGGAAAGTACGTAATCTCTGCCCGTCATGACTCACACATATGAATTACACTATTCATGACATTCAAACGCTCTCTCACTCCTTACCTTATTTCGACCCTTCACTACACGAATAGGATTCCCACACAGCACAAAAGCCGTTTGTCCGTTGACTCCTTGAGTCCATTCAATTCGATATACTAAACTCGACTTTAATGGACGAGTAAATCTGTCAAATTCAAATACGAAAAGAAACACAAAGATACTCTATAAATAAATTAAAATTCAGAACCAACATGTCAGTCTATAAAGAGAAAATTCCATTAAATGCGAGATGTTCATAAGTATAAGGGGCCCCCAACTTTTCACTTGGTTGTTTTGCGTTGCCTCTTATCATTCACAATCGTATTCTTAACGGTGAAGAGAAATTGCACAAAAGTAACGAATTCTACAAACTGGGACCAGTCGGTATTTTAAGATGAATGAAAAAATGCTGGTTAGTTAAATTATCTTGGAAAAAGTACTTTGAATTTGGACTAGTTAACTGAAAGAAATAACATTACCTAAGATTTGAGTGAAAATGGAGAAAGTTTTTTGGAATGTTATTGATGATACTAAATATATATATAATCACAATATCATAATAAGTACATAAAAATAAAGAAAATCAAACACATATTACCACTATCTCAAGATAATAATTATAAAGTAATAATTAAATAAATATATTTAGAATTAAATAAATATAATTAAGTACACATTTAATAATAGTCAATTGAATAAAAGAATGATATATTAATTGGGTGTGCGTATATACATGTAAAATTGTATAAAATATTTTTTCTTTAAATATATACACTAAATACTATTATTTTTTTAAATATATCAATTTAAAATATAATATTTATTATTTATATCGCTCATGTAATCTAGTATATATAACTAGCACATCATAGAAATCACCTATATAACGGAAATTAATCACAAAGTTTATTAACATATACTTTATAATCATTTTAACATCAAATTATTATTTAAAATCCTTTAATTAATAAAATAGTTATCATAAAATTAGGGTGTTACAATTCTCCCCTTGTTAATGAATTTCGTCCTCGAAATTTGCGGTGAGTGAACTAATATCTAACTTACACCCTCAAGATTCAACTTAGTCTATAAATATATTTAAGACATTCAATCTCCAATTAAGCACAACATGTAAAAAAATCAACTAACATAGCATGATAGAATAACATGACAAAATAAATCAATTAACACAATATTATCATTCAATTATGAAATAAAATATCAATTTAATCATTCCCTTATGACAATAAAATACCATAGAGTTAACTCGCTGTAATTTACATATACAAACTACATATAGATTTCTGCAAATAATACGTAGTTCATTTAGTTTGGTTAAATGAACACATTCAAGTACGTGTTTCAATTTCAACTAGTTCTTTCAAATCAAATATTACTAGTTTTACTCCTTAAAATAAAGTCTAAATTATCACCAAACATTCAACAATTAACTTAGTCTGACAAAGAGAGCTTTAAATATTAAACACATCTAACAACTTAATATATTATAATAGATTTACAATCAATTACTCTATAAAAACATGCGCTGTATATAATCAAGGAGAAAGAAAAACTAATATAGAGATACTATTTCCTAATAAACATATATTAGTAATTAATTTATTCAATTGATATAGCGATGAACATGTTTTTTTTAACTATTTAAAAATAATTAAAAGGTACTTCTAACAAATAATGAGTTATCGTTTTCTCTTTTATTGACGATGAGTCATCGGGATAGCTAGTCCCTCCTACTCATGTAGTCAACTATTAAGGACTATAACTGCAGTCATTCATTTCTAATATGGATAATATAAAAGTATCTTTAAAGTGGTTCAGGAGTGCAAGGTGGCGCCACAACTCCTACCTTACTTCAAGTTAAAAAATCACTTAATTACACATTGACAATAATTTATTGTAATTTACAACTAGTTACAACTGTTGAGACAAATCTCTCTCATTGGTTTTAATGATAACAAATTAATTAAAAGATTATGATTGAGTTAATGACTAATTTGTGCTTTGAGTGTATTCATATAAGAAAATAGGTTATCATTCATTAAGGAAAAAGAAGAAAATTTTTGAGTAAATGCTAGTATGAAAATGCCGGATGGCCTCACGAGCTGGTGAAATGCAGTTCTGCATCCTCGCTGATTTGATTCATTAAGACATAAAGTATTAAAGAATGAATTATTTGAATTCATTCAACAAGGCAGAATAGTATAAAGAATGAATTGTTTGATTCATTCAATAAAGGAATACTATTAAAAAATGGTTAGAAAGAAAGATTTGAAAAAAGTAGCAGAATGCAAAAGAAAGGTACGAGGAATGATTATATTAGCATGTGCCTTAGTCAACATCTTGAAAAGCATCCCAACACTTATGAAAGCAACTCATCATGTCATAGGCAAAGGCTACATGTACTATTATGTGATTTAAAAAGATTATAAAGTCAATCTTCAAAAGGCAACAACAAACAAGTCCAAAAATTTGCTCACATGTCTTAAGGCAAGGAAAGAAGAAAGGACTTCACGTGAAGC